>JAXIVJ010004217.1:15000-77500 GCA_036785665.1 Chirona hameri | reverse complement strand
ATGTATATGTATATGTATATGTATATGTATATGTATATGTATATGTATATGTATATGTATATGTATATGTATATGTATATGTATATGTATATGTATATGTATATGTATATGTGTATGCGTATGCGTATGCGTATGTGTATGTGTATGTGTATGTGTATGTGTATGTGTATGTGTGTGTGTGTGTGTGTGTGTGTGTGTGTGTGTGTGTGTGTGTGTGTGTGTGTGTGTGTGTGTGTGTGTGTGTGTGTGTGTGTGTGTGTGTGTGTGTGTGTGTGTGTGTGTGTGTGTGTGTGTGTGTGTGTGTGTGTGTGTGTGTGTGTGTGTGTGTGTGTGTGTGTGTGTGTGTGTGTGTGTGTGTGTGTGTGTGTGTGTGTGTGTGTGTGTGTGTGTGTGTGTGTTCTTATTGTGTGATGCAGAATTGCGGCTTCCAATACAGCGAAACCTGAAAGGTTTTATTCTGCAATTAACAAAGTACGTTGCTTTGTGTCGGGAACTAGATAAATTGAGTACGATTTTCTATTGGCGGTGGTCTATTTTTCCTTGGTGCCGATCGATGTGGCGATGCGACGACCGATATAAACAAAGACTCGGCGGCAGCTGTGTTTTGACCCATAACTCGCAACACGACAGGCTGTCAACACCGTTACTCGCGTATATTTTGCTGGGTGCGTGCCAACAGCGTGTTGGGCTGCCTGCTAATACAAATGAGTGTTTGGATTTAGTATGTGAGCACGAATTGACGTAGTTTAGCGGTTCATAGTTATTAGTTAGAACAAGAACATATACACTAGGTTTATCGCGTAATGTTTCGCAAATGTGTATTTATGTAATGCACAGTTTAATGGTTGTAATCCAAAACCCCACGGTTCTATTGGTTACATATAAATTATTCTTCGGATGTGAGGGATATTTATTTTTTCCTAAAGGGACAGATTATTCAATTTCGCAATATTCTCTATGCCAGCTGTTTCCACCGTTACCCGTCGGATTAGGTGCTGTAAACAGTGAGGAAACAGCTGTAAACAGTAAGTCTCCTAGTGATGCCGCACGTGGTAGTGCACTGTTTTACTTGGTGGCGAAATATCGTGCTGCTTGGTGTGAATCTTGGCAGTTGTACGTTAAAGGGAGGCTCTCCTGCCCTTCACTTCCCTGCGGTCGCGTCCGTCAGCCGTCCTCTATCACCCTGCGTTAGCCACCATACCGGGGGCCACACTTGTGCCGTATTGATCCAATTCCACTGCGTCCCCTCCGGCCCCTCCTCCGTCGTCCCCTCCGGCCCCTCCTCCGTCGTCCCCTCCGGCCCCTCCTCCGTCGTCCCCTCCGGCAAATGCCGCACTCCCCGCGCGATACCCCGTCCAGGCGAGACATAGCTGTGATGACGTCGTCAGACGAGACAGGGCCGTGATGACGCCATCAGTTGGGGGGGGGGGGGGGCAGAGCTGTGATGACGTCATCAGTCGGGACATAACTGTGAACTGTCATCAGGCGAGGCAGGGCTGTGATGACGGTCATCAGCCGGGGTAGAGCTGTGATGACGTAATTAGCTCAGCTGACTGGGGAGCGGCTGCCAAGGGCTGGTTGTCTGGCCGGCTGGCGAACGGCTGTTGGCTTGGGTCCCCGCGCCTGCACAGCTGGATTACCACCTGGTGCTGGTACGTCGCGTCGGTGGCGACATACAGACAGTACAGCTCGCCGTTGAAGTGTCGCGCAGAACACTGCTGCAAATGTCGGCAGCTGTCGTGCAGTGTGTTCTTTGACGTACTGCTGGGCATTGTCGACTGCATGGTAATAATTTACCATCCGCGTATAAAAGAGCATCCGAGCGGCGAGATAGCTGGCGTATATTCTGTACACAGGCTCGCACACATATCCGCTCATACGCACGTCAGGTAGGTGTGAACGAAAGCTAAAGTATATTTCCATGATATTGAACAGCATTGTTCCATATTAATACAATTCAGAAAATGTTTATGCACCCTTGAATAAGGAAGGTTTCAAAATAAAATGATCACGTCAGCACGGTGGTTTCATATCCATAATCAGTTTTACTCGAACAAACGTGAAACATGTAATCGCCGGCAGGGGCGCAGCCAGACCTTCGGCAAGGGTCTTCGGCAAGGCAAGGGCACGAAATCCTGAGAGGGCCCCTCGGCCAAAGCCCCCCCCCCTAAAAAAAAAACGCGAAATGGTATCTCCTCGGATTTAGGCCTCTATATTTTGCAGGGATCCTAAATTATCGCAACAACAAAAAAACGTCTGACAGACCCATGTTGAACAGACCCCATGCGCAAATTGACTGATAAGTGCGTAGTTTGATACAAAATAATGTGCGGCAACTGACTCCCTTTGGCACCATGCGAAGTATTAAAGGGACACTCCCACCTTAACATTAGTTTTGAGTTGAGATAGCGATGTTGTTGGATTTGCATTGAAATTAAGTAGGGTAGCAGTTAGAACAACCACATAGGTATAATCAAAAAGAAATTCGAGCTTGGTCTTGACAATTGTAACGAATAAACCCCACGTGTATTTGAATAGGGGTCTAAAGCCGATGACGTCACCTCTCTTTACCAAATGGTGATGATAGTCGACTTGTTTAAAGGTTAGACTTGGAGATATTTGCGTGTTTCAAATGGTTTGGTAATTGGTTTGTTTTGTATTCAAAGCGCCAGAATTGTCTCAAAATAATTGTGCCATACTTAGGCAGCGTAAAGGATTTCTGTATAGCTCTCTAGAGCTCAATATGACATCAACCCAAATATTAAAACTTAACTTTTTATGAAATTGAGCACGGTTTGCGAGAAACAAATGTCTTTATCGTGTTCGGCAGCAATTACTTCATATTTTGCACCACAAACAGCGTACATTTGACAACTTTTGGGAAGGTGGGAGTGTCCTTTCAAAGGAAATAGTTCACCTTCAACATTAGTTTTAAACTGAGATACCAGTTTTGTAGCCCGTGTTGAGTATTGGAAAACCTATCTGCAAGTTTTCTTGACTGAAAAGACTTTCCAGCCGAATATATTTGATTTTTTGGCGAAGGAATGCGGTGCTGGCGAAAGAATGTTGTACTGGTTTTAGCCCGGGCAGAGGCTATACCATCAGCCAATCAGCTTGCAGCTGGTGCTAGCAAGCGAACGCCGGCCGCCGGTTGGCACATCTCCAATGCGAGTCTATCCTTACGCGAATACTTTCGAATCTGATTGGCTGAACCATTGTTTACATTCGCGTGACGTCAGGACTCTGACTCAGAGAGTATGCATATAGTTTTGATAAACAATACAAATTTACGACCTTATGTCCTGAATCGGCGCGATATAAGGCCATTTTTGACAATATAAAAATAAATTGTATTAAAAAATATAATAAAATCGTGTTTGGTAAAAAAAATCCAAGGTGAACTATTTCCTTTTACACGCGCACCGACGTGGGGTGCGGATATCCGCCCACCTGAGGTTTTCATAAATATTGGGAAAACGGCGGTGTGTAGCGCCACCAAACTTAGCATAGCTCTTTGGGCATCAATTATCCACATTTTGTGTAATTTTGTATCTCGAGTCATCTCAGGTCAGGTCAACAGGTCATGTAAGTGACCCCACCTCCAAGTAAGTTTTTGAAAGTTAAGTGACCTCACCTCCAAGCAAGTTTTGAAAGTCGTGCCAAAGCCACAGTGATTGACCGAGCGGTTTCAAACTCACAGGACTTATGTAATTAGGCCATAAGTACCTACAATTCGTTTATCTTGGATGTATAATATCGGTGACCTAAGGTCAGATCCAGGGGCGCAGACAGACCGTCGTCAAGGGGGGGACAGCATCCCGAGGGGCCCCTCGATCAAAACCACACACACACCCAAAACAAAAACGCGAAATGGTATATCCTTGGATTTGGGCCACTATATTTTGCCGGGCCCCTAAATAGTCGCAACAAAAAACGTCGGACAGGTCCATGTCGAACAGAACCTATGCGTAGATTGACTGCTAAGTTCTTAGTCTGATCCCCAAAAAAGTTGCAGCAAAAAGTTGCGATCCCTGTTGGCACCATGATGTGAAAAGTATTAGCACGCGCACCGACTAGGGGGTTGATATCCGTCCCCTGAGGTTTTCGTAAATATTGGAAAACGTCGACACGCAGCGCCGCCAAACTTGGCGTAACTCTTTGGGGAACAATCACCCAAATTGTGTGCCATTTTTTTATCTCGAGTCATCTCAGGTCAGGTCAACAAGTCATGTTAAGTGATCCCACCTCCAAGCAAGTTTTTGAAAGTTTGTGGTCGTGCCAAAGTGATCGACCGAGCGGTTTGAAACTCACAGGATTAATTTAGGTCATAGCCCATAAGTACCTACAATTCGTATATCTCGAATTTGTAATATTGGTGACATAAGGCAATTCGATTTGGTAAACTTCCATTATAAGTAAATGGAGAAAATGAAAACACGTAGAAATCCACAGAAAACGCTTAAATTTGACCAGTTTTCACCAGCTACCTACACCATTCTTGTGCCAAATACAAAGATCCAAGTCCATTTTTGTTATGTGACCTCTACGAGGTCAACTCAGGTGACCCAAGAGGTTACGTGTTTTTCTTCTTCTCTTCAATAACTCTTTGACAAAAGAAGGTAGAGTAATGGAGTTATCAACATTGTGTTTCGCTCGTCGAGACACGTTGATTGATGTAAAATTTGAACTTGATCTGCCTTGACCTGAACACAGGACAGGTCAATTTTCGAATATGACCTAACTAGGTCATGATCATCCGATATACCATTCGATGTGTCTCGGCAGAGAAACACAATGGTGGAAACGGTAAGTATCACTTTATCATGCGTATCTCAAAAGTCATGCCCTAAAAACAATTCCGCGATTTTGAGAATGTTTCACGTTCGATAGCCTTCCCTATTGACCCGATATCAAATCTGATGAAGCCTGAGTGACAACAAATTAAATTATATTTCGCACTGGCGGATCCAGCCTCTCTCCGTAGGGGGGGGGGCATCCTTTTGTGGCAAAAAGGTACCCCCATTTTTTCCCCGCGGATCTGGGCCGTTCGCCTTATTTTAGAAGTCGAGCTAAGAAATTCACTTTTCAAATTAACAAAAAAACAAACAAAAAAAAATCTCCGAAAAGAAAAATACAGTTTTTCCTATTTTGGAGGGTCAAAAACACAACATTTCGAATATTCGAGATGGACATTTGAAAGAGAATCATTTATTTTCTGTTGACGTTTTTATTTGCAATTTGCTTCAATACTCTATTTTTTACGATTGTTCAAACATTTATCGTTTTTCCGCCATGAAATGGCATGACATGGCGTCATTAATACGTCATTATTTCCCACAATACTACATCAATTTAATTGGAATTTGGGTGAGAAGGCTGAGAGGCTGAATTGATGCAGCATAAGGTACTGGAAGTTTGACGTTGATACCTATCATAGTTTTCAAGTTATTGAGAACATCTGGGAAGGGGCTGATTCTGCCCCTCCCAAAGCGGGTTAAGTGTCACCACTGTTTTTGTTTTTGTATGTATTGTATGTAGTTGCTTGAATTGCATCAGGTGCCCTGTTTTGTCTATCATTGAAAGATAGACAAAACAGATAGAAAAAAAAAGATAGACAATACATACAAACTTCAAATTCAATCACTCGAGAGAAGAAAAAAACTTCCGTTTTCATGAAATTTTCTCCTAAGATCATTGTTTTTCACGTTCGGTGCAGGCAACGCGCGGGGGGGGGGGGCATACTTGTATTGAATGCCCCTCTCAGATTCCTGTGGAAGGGGGGGGGGGGATTTGTCCCTGATGTCCCCCTGGATCCACCAGTGCCAGCAATTACCGCCTAGGAAAGCCTCTGCCAGAGACTTACCTAATGGAATTCATTTTCCCATTTTCCAAATTTGTATAAGCAATTGCGAAAGTTGTATCATGCCGCGAAGCGGCGCGAAGTTTTCCGGTTTTTGACGTGGATAGCTGGATTTTGACTGTTGCAAAGACGATTGTACGATAAATTGGGAACGCGCGGGGGGGGGGGGGATACTTGTATTGAAAGCCCCCCCCCCCCCCCAGATTCCTGCGAGGAGGGGGGGGGGGGGGGAATTTGCCCCTGATGCCCCCCCCCCCCTGGATCCACCAGTGATCTTTCGGACTTTTTTTTTCGCGCGTCGCTACCTCTTTTTGTTCTCGAGATATAGACGGGCTTTGGTAAGGACACCCATTTATGGCCTAAATTTTACCTTTGTTAACCTCAATGTAGGTACCTAAATCACCTGACCTAAAATAATGACTTGTATTGTATTGCAGCAAAACAACCACAGACACAGAGCCCAGTTACGGTTACAGTCAGACTAGGATAAATTAAAACATTCACAGATAACGCGAGTCCACACGAAACACAGGCCCGCACTGACATAGTACTTTCATTAGACCTTGTTTGTTTCGAGCTATCTAACTTGCTTCCGTTTGTCGCTATACGCTGCATGACTTTTGAAATCTTGTATGGGCGGGTATCCACCCCCCCCCCCCCCCCACACACACACACACCCGGCGGTTCGAACTTGGTGGGGACCCCGTCTGTGCGTGGGTTAACCATTTCAGATGCACGCACAAGGCACCTTGAAGGTCCCAGCAGCAACACAATCAATAAGAGGCAACGCGGAACGTTTTACCCTCAACATTTTACGTTGTCCCGATTGCTCACGTTTGTGCCATATTACATTGGAAACACATACATTCGAGGTAATTCATAGTCACTAATGTGTAGACTATGGAGTGTGGAGGCGCTTTACGCGAAACGATCCGTCGTAAGTTTGGAAAGACAATTTCAGAAAATAGCAACGTATAAAACTTCCGTTCAAAATGTTGAGCGCTCACGGGATTTTCAAGTATCTTGTCTTAGTTTATGGCCACTGGCAGATCCAGCAGGGGGGGGGGGGGGGGGAGCTGACATGGCCCAAACCGCCCAAATTCGCCCAAAATTTGACACATTTTCGGATTTTAAAAGACAAATTAACCCGCGCCCCGCTGGGGTATTCGGTCGAACACGCTGGGGGGCAGGTTCTGCCCCCTCGTTATATTCCGAACCAATAACCGCAGCGAGATGCGCAAGGCCGTAATCGAAAGCTCCCAATGAGCCGCATCTAACGTTTACAAGACATTTTCAAAATACGGTCACATCTCAGGTCACGGCCAGGTCAAAAGTCAAAATTAAGGTATTTCAGTTTTTGGGCCATACTTTCCATCCAAAGCCTTAGATTGAGACTATTATCGCACAAAGTACTCTCAAAGGTATAATGCATCTCCCGCATTAGGAAAAGGTGAAATTGTAACCAAAGGTCAAGGTCAAGATCAGGTCACAAAAGGTTACTTTTGGCAAGAGGTCTACGAAAGTCATGCGACACATGTTTTATGGGTTATTTTGCACGTAGAATTTGATATTAGCAGCCATTTTACAACCTGACACCATGTACGGTCAATGTGAGGTCACATAAGGCCAAAATTTGAAATTAATTAATATAAATACAAAAGGCATGTCTCTAGACCAGTTTTGTCTCAGAAAAACAGTGGTGGCATTTATTTGTTTATATCTGGTCAATAAAAGCCAAAAAACGTAACTTAAAAAAATGACGTCATGAGTTACTTTGTATTTTTGTATTTCGACATCAGCTGACCATTTCCACACATCATGGGCTATTACAGGGTCATTGTCATACATGGTAAGTACATATTGCAGCTTACGCTTTGTCATTTAAAAAGCATTTAAAAACTTATACCTTTACTTATACCTAGGGAGCCTAAGTCAATAAAGATGTTGCTTTGAAATTTGGTTTGGGTATCGTCCATACCTGGTTCATTCATATATATTCAGTTTTTCATATCTTCAAGAAGAAAAAAAATGTGAAAGGTTTCCTGAAAAAAAAGCTTAATTTGTATTTTTAGGGGTCCAAAACCCAAACTTTCGCAAATCCGAGATAGTAATTTGGAAGAAAATGTAATTTCCTTTCTTTTGACGTTTTTAATTTACAATCTGCTTCAAAACTCGATTTTCTACGATTTGTCAAACATTTATCGTTTTTCGACCAAAAATGGCGTGACATGACGTCATTAAAACGTCATTATCTCCCATATCTACATCAATTTTATTGAACTTTTGTGAAAAGACTTAGAATTAATGTAGCATAAGGTACTGTAAGTTTTACGTCGATACCTATCAAAGGGGTTGGGCTGAGGGGCCGAAGTCTTCTCCCATTGGGCCGAGGGGCCCTCCGGGCCCCTCGACCCAATGGGGGGAGGCACGTGCCCCCTGTGCCCCCCCCCCCCCCTCCCTGGCTGCGCCCCTGCTCGCCGGTGATCCTGCAGACATTCCTGCATTCCTGCAGATCCTGCAGTTCTTGAACTGCTCGTATATTCATGAACCTATTCTGCCCGGAGCGAGACAGCTGAGTGAAACTGTCTCATATGTGAATTTTGTGATTGTGCGGATCAAATGAGCATTTCGTGTCTCGAATCCGCATAAGAGCCGTATCAACTGAACCGCGTAATGCGTAAACAGATGGCCAACGCGTTTGACGGAGCAGAAATGAAGGTGCAGAAGTTCTGCGTGCGTGCGTTCTGTGTTTTGATGTCGACCTCCGTCACATCCCGTCACGGATGGCTGACTTTGACAGCTGACTTCTGAAGCTTTGACAGCTGGCTACTGAAGCTGAGAGCAGTCTCAAAACAAACCAGCATCGGAAGAGTGATATAATTGTTAGGATTGTATCCATTGTCGGAGGTCCGGGGTTCTTTTGACAACGAACAAAGCAGAATGTGATCGGTGAAGCACATCTGTTTTGTTTTAGCCATTCTGGCCGTGTTAGTTTAGTGTGAAATATATTAATAAATAAGCTCGCAACAATTCCTTTTCCAGTTTCCTGGGTTGGAGAGCAAAACGTATGTCTATAATTTGACCCTATTTTAAAGGGATTATATGTTTTTTTTCCCAGAATAATTGAGTTACATAGTAAAACGTACTTATAAAGGTGGTAGAAGTCGAACGGTAGCCACATTTTTCTGGAAATGACCTCTTCTGCACGTAAGGACATTCCAAAGTGCGCGGTGATGCCACCGCCTATTTTCTGCAGGACCGGCTGAGGCAGAGCCAGTCATCTCTTTTATGCTAATAAAAACACCTCACGTATGGCATTTCCGGTAAAATAAGCAATATTTGAAGGAAAATAAACTTGTTTTGTTCCAACGACAGCAGCAGTTACCTAGTTTTCACATACAACTCTATATTTTTCATGAATTTTCATGCCAAAAAATTAATACGCCACCACCAAATTCTCAACACTAAAGGCCAGAGAAAAGAAAACCACAAAAACACAAAACCTCAACGAACAGTGTGTAGTAATACAAAGTCCCGTCAGTTTTGAATTGCATAATAATTTTGTGATCCAGTGTAGGACTTGCAGATAATTACAAACTCTCAAATTGATCTTAAGATAAAAGTGGTGGACAGTAGTACCGATCAAGTACTCGTTATCTGATACTAGTCTCGAAAAACGCCAAAGTTTTGACGCTGATAATTTCTGAAATAATGGACTAAATGAGCAGATAGAGGTCCCTGTTATATGTCTTAAACGTGTTTAAAGCTCATACAACTGCAAAAGAGTGCATTTACTTTCAGGACGGAAACCCGTATAATCCCTTTAACGAGTAGTAAATATAAATTCAACGAAAATGTAAGACCACACTAGACGGCAGCCTAGGAACGTCTAGATTTAGAAACACGGAAATGCAATGGCCAGTTTTCAAGTGCCTACATTATTCTTCCCTTGTGTCGTCATAGCCTTATGCAAAAGTTGTATAAATGGGGTGGGGACTGGGGTGCCATGACACCTAAGGACCGGCATGCAACGCCCATAGCAGTAAATTCAATCGAAAGTTTAATCTAGGAAATAAATGTCACACAGGGAAAAGTTCAGCCATGGGAAACTTTGGCAGAACATCTATTTTACGCCAGCACCACAAATGTATCATTTATTTTGCTCAACATCGCCCTTACATTTTCAAACGTTCGATTGGAATACATTTCACTACCGTGCTATGGAGTATTTTTAGGATTGTTTTGCATCTTATAAACACGGCAGGACTCGCCAGCATTAAACGAAGCTCAACTTTGACACGCTTGAAGTCATAATCACCCCTGAGTAATCGGTAGTATTGCTTATATCTCTAAACGGGACTGGGCGCGCAACTGCGGTAGACATGACAGTCACTACCGTGACGGCGTAATTTGCAGTAACTCCCAGATTACATATTTTCAATTTGCATTTTTTTCAATTTAAAACAATATATTTAGGAAACTGCTGTACAAAATTGCTATCTCAGTTCAACTCTACTATAGGCGAACTGTTCCCTTTAGACCGTACACTAAGCCGTTTACGTAATAAATACGTATTACAGGCGTTTGTTTCTACGCCAACGCTTATTATTATATTCCATCTGGCTGCATGACTTTGGATTAACGTTTAGCGGCCCAGTCGGTCCTTTAATTATTTAGTTCATGTTTTAATTATTATAACTAACATTTAACAGTTTCCAATTGAGTTCATTTAGGCTGAAACTGTAATAGTTAGAACCCGATGGACTATGAATACAATAGCCTTGACTCAGTGGCGCACGCAGGATTCCATTTCGGGGGGTCAGAGCCCTAAGAGCGGGCCCCCTTGTATGCGGGCCCCCACCCGTTTTTTTTAAAAAGAAAACCTCTCGGATTTCGTCACTTGATTTTGAGTGGGCCCCTACAGCATGGGATCTGAGACATGATAAATCAATGTCGTGTAAGGTAACTGCGTGTGCTACTGATGTGCGAATTTTAGGTGCGTGTGCTACTGATGTGCGGTAAATTGTCGGGAGTTGAAGAAATTAGGTAAATGACAACACGCAGAAGTGGTGACTGGTGAGCCGATACGATATTTTCGTAGCAGGTATGTGTGATCAGTTGGCACTTGGCGCGATACATGGCTGATTTTACAACATACAGCATCGCAACAAATGTGGAGACGGTCTCGCGCATGACTTGGGAAGGCTTAATTCCAACGGATCCAGGGCCTGGTGTAAACCAGTTGCTGGATACCTGTCTGGAAGCTGCGCACAGGCTTTCTGGAGTTTGGTCAAAATGAGAGAAGCACGGGGAACAGATCGCTTCAAAAAATTTCAAACGTCGTAATAACTAGTTTTTTTCGGGAGATCTGCTACCCATTGTCTTTGGTGGGCTTGGATACTCAAAATCATCGGTCCCTAGGTACATCCCTAGTATTGACGATGAAACGTAACATGTGCCAAATAGCGAAGCATTTTATTTCATCAGTGAAGTTGAGCGTTACAATATTATTTGGCTACGCCCACAGATGTTTGAGATGCTTATGCGCAAATTGTAGTGTAGGCAGAAGCCGCGTTTACACGGGACTTTATATTCTTTAGGCATGAATGAATTATCTTTTCGGAAATTGGGGCAATTTTAGAAATTGGGCCAAATGATGGCGCGTTTTTCCTTTCTAACCTCTCATATTCATGTCCCCTACAGGTATAACAGTCCCAACCTTTGGACGTCAAAGTCCCGTATAAAATACGCTAGGCTACGTTCGCGAACGGAATAGTAATTAACCCTGGGGGCCTTGGGGGGGGGGGGGGGGGGAGGGGCGTCCCCCCCCGCCCCAGAGCCCTTCATGGGACACATTTTCAGCCCCCATCCCGTTCCATCCCATGCCGGGCCATTCAGCCAGACCCAAACCCATTCCAATCCCAATTCATAATTGATGGGGCTCCCACCCACCCGTTCCATTCCCACCCGTTTCAGCATATTTCACCTTTTTTAGTGCTACAAAATGATATGGCCTGTCCCAAACCCATTCCAACCCGTTAAATTTCCAAAACATTACCCCATTTCCACCCATTTCCATCCATTCCTATTCCCATATGGGATTCCCATTCCATGAAGGGCTCTACCCCCTAGTTTTTTCCGCCATAATCAAAAAACGCATAGAGATATCAACTTGAAACTTTCAGCAACTTGAAATGAATAGCTAAGCCACGTTTTGGCAAAAAATTGGGTCCCGGCCAGGTCAGGTCACGTCAAATGACATGACCACCAAACAACTTCTAGGTAGCACCACCGGCACAATGGTTAATCGAGCGACATGAAACTCATGGCACGTCATGAGGTTATTAGGGACTACAATATCTCGGATTTTCTACATTATATCGGTGACCTAAGGTCAAGTTATAAAATCGTAACCTTTTTAATGTAACCCTAGGGAAAAAAACGCATATTTATCAGTTGTAAAGGGATAAATTTAGTTCATCTTTGCTCTAGCCACTAGTTTTTGCCAGATACTAGACCTGACCGGGCCCCATATCACGTCTCAGCCAGCACCGGGGCCTTGATCTGGCCCCTACCAGGAACGGGCCCCTACCAGTACGGGCCCGTATAAAAAAAAATGTAAGGAGCGGGCCCTGTTGTGATCGGGCCCTCGTCCTGACCGGGCCCCATATCACGCCTTTACCAGCACCGGGCCCCTGCCTCGATCGGACCTGACCACGACCGGACACCTACTAGAAACGGGCCCGTATCAAGCATATGCAAGGACCGGGCCCCGTTGTGATCGGGCCTTGTTGTGACCGGGCCTTCGTTTTGACCGGGCCCCATATCACGTATTTGCCAGTACCGGGCCCCTGCCTCGATCGGGCCTGATCAAGACCGGGCCCCTACCAGGAACGGGCCCGTGTTACCAGAACGTGACCGTATCAAGAATTTGCAAGGACCGGGCCCTGTTGTGACGACCGACGGGGCCCTCGTCCTGACCGGGCCCCATATCACGCCTTTGCTAGCACCGGGCCCATGCCTCGATCGGGCCTGACCAAACCGGGTCCCTACCAGGAACGGGCCCGTATCAAGAATTTGAAAGGACCAGACCCTGTTGTGACTGGGTTCTCGTCCTGACAGGGCCCCATATCACGCCTTTGCTAGCACCGGGCCCCTGCCTCGATCGGGCCTGACCAAGACCGGGCCCCTACCAGGAACGGGCCCGTATCAATAATTTGCAAGGATCGGGCCTTGTTGTACCGGGCCCTCGATCTGACCGGGCCCCATATCATGCCTCTACCAGCACCGGGCCCTGTCTTGATCGGGCCCCTACCAGGAACGGGCCCCTACCAAGAACGGGCCCCTATCAGAAAGGGGCCCGTATCAACTAATTTGCAAGGAGCGGGCCCTGTTATGTCCGGGCCCTCGTCCTGACCGGGCCCCATATCACGCCTTTGCCAGCACCGGGCCCCTGCCTCAATCGGACCTGACCAAGACCGGGCCCCTACCAGAAAGGGGCCCGTATCAAGAATATGCAAGGACTGGGTCCTGTTGTGACCGGGCTCGCGTCCTGACCGGGCCCCATGCCACGCCTTTGCCAGCACCGGGCCCCTGCCTCGATCGGGCCTGACCAAAACCGGGCCCCTACCAGAAAAGGGCCCGCATCAAGAATATGCAAGGACCGGGCCCTCGTTCTGACCGGGCCCCATATCACGCATTTTCCAGCACCGGACCCTTGTCTCGATCAGGCCTTACCAAGACCGGGTCCCTGCCAGAATACGGGTCCTTTTGATGCGGTCCCCCTCAGAAATTTCGGGGGGGGGGGGGGGGGGGTCAGCTGACCCCTTTGACCCCCCTGCGTGCGCCACTGAGCCTTGTAATGCAATGTGCTGAGGCAGAGAGCCCCAGGCACAACAGACGGAACTGCAGTACGTGCGTGCGCCAGCTTCATGCGGATGCCACTTTCCATCGACAACGGCAGCTCAGAGGCCCGCCATCCGCAGCTCGTGTCCGACCCGTCAGGCACGCCAAACCCGTCCCGAGGTCAGAGGCAGCTCAGAGGCCCGCCATCCGCAGCTCGTGTCCGACCCGTCAGGCACGCCAAACCCGTCCCGATGTCAGAGGCAGCTCAGAGGCCCGCCATCCGCAGCTCGTGTCCGACCCGTCAGGCACGCCAAACCCGTCCCGAGGTCAGAGGCAGCTCAGAGGCCCGCCATCCGCAGCTCGTGTCCGACCCGTCAGGCACGCCAAACCCGTCCCGAGGTCAGAGGCAGCTCAGAGGCCCGCCATCCGCAGCTCGTGTCCGACCCGTCAGGCACGCCAAACCCGTCCCGATGTCAGAGGCAGCTCAGAGGCCCGCCATCCGCAGCTCGTGTCCGACCCGTCAGGCACGCCAAACCCGTCCCGAGGTCAGAGGCAGCTCAGAGGCCCGCCATCCGCAGCTCGTGTCCGACCCGTCAGGCACGCCAAACCCGTCCCGAGGTCAGAGGCAGCTCAGAGGCCCGCCATCCGCAGCTCGTGTCCGACCCGTCAGGCACGCCAAACCCGTCCCGATGTCAGAGGCAGCTCAGAGGCCCGCCATCCGCAGCTCGTGTCCGACCCGTCAGGCACGCCAAACCCGTCCCGATGTCAGAGGCAGCTCAGAGGCCCACCATCCGCAGCTCGTGTCCGACCCGTCAGGCACGCCAAACCCGTCCCGATGTCAGAGGCAGCTCAGAGGCCCGCCATCCGCAGCTCGTGTCCGACCCGTCAGGCACGCCAAACCCGTCCCGAGGTCAGGGGCAGCTCAGAGGCCCGCCATCCGCAGCTCGTGTCCGACCCGTCAGGCACGCCAAACCCGTCCCGAGGTCAGAGGCAGCTCAGAGGCCCGCCATCCGCAGCTCGTGTCCGACCCGTCAGGCACGCCAAACCCGTCCCGAGGTCAGAGGCAGCTCAGAGGCCCGCCATCCGCAGCTCGTGTCCGACCCGTCAGGCACGCCAAACCCGTCCCGAGGTCAGAGGCAGCTCAGAGGCCCGCCATCCGCAGCTCGTGTCCGACCCGTCAGGCACGCCAAACCCGTCCCGATGTCAGAGGCAGCTCAGAGGCCCACCATCCGCAGCTCGGTTTGCTCGTGTCCGACCAGTCAGGCACGCCAAACCCGTGAGGTACGCCAGGCGCGGCGGTATTGGTCGTGTGTGCCTGCGCCATGTACCAGTGTACCACCAGCCATGCGCCGGAGGGCACAGGAGTCGACGGGCTGGTCTCAGGAGTCTGGTCTTATCTTTTCCATCCATCGAAAGTGCTAGGTATCCAGGCTCAGACTGTCGATTAATGTAGAGCAGTAGAGCAGTAGAGCACACCACTGAATTATGGAGACGCTATGGCCTTCTGAGGTCTTATGTAGCAGACAATCTGCGAAATGATTGCGTGCCAGGAGTGAAGTGAATAAAACCACAATTAGTTTACAGCTCTTTATGACTGGTTACTGGCGAAGGCATTAACATAACGAGCTAATCCGTAGAAATGAAGCCGTGCACAGATTCTGACCTCATCTTAGGGTCAAGGGTTTGCTCGGCGGTAGGGAATGCCCCTCCAAATCTGTCAATCCTACGAAACCTCGTCCCCGATGCAAGCGTCACTTCTCCCTCTCCCCTTGGTCACGAGTATTGTGCTATCATGCTTATTACAAGCGAATGCTGCCATCGCACCTCTACCTGGCCATTAGCGCAAGAAGCATCCGTTTTCTTCTCGCCATTTCTGGTTATGGTCGCTAAATAGCTTCAGGAGGCTATCTAGCGACCTATCTATAGAAGGAAATGAAATGAACTGGGCGACCTTCGTTTTCTCAGGTCACTATCCATATCAACATCCGTAACGATGTCAGACGGTCTTGCATTGCTGCCTCAGCGCCGTATACATGGTGGTCAGTAGATCTACATATACCAGAGCCGTCAGCTGACGCGACGTTTCATCTGTGTTTCAGAAAATGAAGAGCGGTGCTGCGTCGTCCCCGGATGTCTGCAGCGAGGCGGCGGCAGAGGGGACGTTCACCATGGACCGGGCGGCCCTCAGGAAGAGGCTCACCCCAATGCAGTACCAGGTCACACAGGAGAAGGGCACAGAACGGTGTGTATGACAAAAACAAACAATATTAGGTCGTTAACAGCTTTCGGGAATAACCCCTCACGCAAATTAGGTTCATAGCACGTCACAATCATTCAACGAAACCTATGGAGAAATACGTAACCGCCATAACAACAACCGTGTTTCGAGCACCAATCAACACGCGTCCCTGTCGGAGGCCTTGATACTGTCAAACTTGTGTCGCTTACTCAGCAGAACTGCTCCCGGCCTGACCTATATCAACAGCGCGGTGGGACGGCCGGTGTGGGGACTGCTCCTGTAACATCGACCCGGCCTGACCTATATCAACAGCGCGGTGGGACGGCCGGTGTGGGGACTGCTCCTGTAACATCGACCCGGCCTGACCTATATCAACAGCGCGGTGGGACGGCCGGTGTGGGGACTGCTCCTGTAACATCGACCCGGCCTGACCTATATCAACAGCGCGGTGGGACGGCCGGTGTGGGGACTGCTCCTGTAACATCGACCCGGCCTGACCTATATCAACAGCGCGGTGGGACGGCCGGTGTGGGGACTGCTCCTGTAACATCGACCCGGCCTGACCTATATCAACAGCGCAGTGGGACGGCCGGTGTGGGGACTGCTCCTGTAACATCGACCCGGCCTGACCTATATCAACAGCGCGGTGGGACGGCCGGTGTGGGGACTGCTCCTGTAACATCGACCCGGCCTGACCTATATCAACAGCGCGGTGGGACGGCCGGTGTGGGGACTGCTCCTGTAACATCGACCCGGCCTGACCTATATCAACAGCGCAGTGGGACGGCCGGTGTGTGGACTGCTCCTGTAACATCGACCCGGCCTGACCTATATCAACAGCGCGGTGGGACGGCCGGTGTGGGGACTGCTCCTGTAACATCGAACCGGCCTGACCTATATCAACAGCGCAGTGGGACGGCCGGTGTGGGGACTGCTCCTGTAACATCGACCCGGCCTGACCTATATCAACAGCGCGGTGGGACGGCCGGTGTGGGGACTGCTCCTGTAACATCGACCCGGCCTGACCTATATCAACAGCGCGGTGGGACGGCCGGTGTGGGGACTGCTCCTGTAACATCGACCCGGCCTGACCTATATCAACAGCGCGGTGGGACGGCCGGTGTGGGGACTGCTCCTGTAACATCGACCCGGCCTGGGGCGACCCGGCCTGACCTATATCAACAGCGCGGTGGGACGGCCGGTGTGGGGACTGCTCCTGTAACATCGACCCGGCCTGACCTATATCAACAGCGCAGTGGGACGGCCGGTGTGGGGACTGCTCCTGTAGCATCGACCCGGCCTGGGGCGACCCGGCCTGACCTATATCAACAGCGCGGTGGGACGGCCGGTGTGGGGCCGATACATGGAGACAACACGCACCGTCACCACTGAGCTCGGGTGTTACGACATTCACAGGTGGCCTGCTTTGTCACAGTGTTTCGTTCAGAGGTGGGGTACCTAAGGCCAGGTAGTCGACAAAAGTGAACACACAACATGTCCATCGAGGCCAGAATGATGAATGTGATCAAGCGAACGGCAAAAATAACTTGCCTGTTTTTGCCTGTGTTACACCATTTCAGTAACATCTTACCGACAGGCAGGCACATAGCCCAGGGAAGGGCGGCGGGACGGCCGCCACCACCTCCCCCCCCCCCCCCTGGAGGCCAGGAGGGCCCTTTTTGGCGCGTGAGGGCCCTTTTCGGCGTGCGCAGCGCGCCGAAAAGGGTCGACGAGACCGCGCGAAGCGCGGTATCATAGGCTCTTTACTACACGAAGCGTGGTCTTTAGAGAGTTTAGAGGACTTCAGAGGCCCTTTAGGGCCAACAGGGCCCTCTCTGAAAGACCAGAGGGCCCCTTGGACGTTCAAAAGAGCCCTGTGCATGTCAGAGGGGCCCCTGGCCAGACCGAAAGGGCCCCTGAGCATGTCGACAGGGCGACAAAGCGGCCAGCGCAGTCCTTTGTCAGGTCATAAGGGCCCCTGAGCAGGTTGGAGGGCCCCTGGGAAGTTAAGAGGGCCCCTGTGCAGGTCAGAGGGGCCCTGACCAGACCGAAAGGGCCCCTAGGTGGGTCAGAAGGGTCCCTGAACATGCCGAATGAGCCCCTAGCCAGCACGGAGGGGCCCCAGGGCAGGTCGGAGGGCCCTCGGAGCATGTCGCAAGGCGACAAAGCAGCCAGCGCAGTCCCTTGCTAGGTCGGAAGGGCCCCTTAGAAGGTTAAAGGGCCCCTGGGGAGAACAGAGGGCCCCTGGAAAGTTAAAAGGGCCCCTGCGCAGATCGGAGGGGCCCCTGACCAGACCGAAATGACCCCTGGGCGGGTATGAAGGGCCCCTGAACATGCCGAAGTGGCCCCTGGCCAGCACGGAGGGGCTGCAGGGCAGGTCGGAGGGCCCCTTGAGCATGTCGGCAGGGCGACAAAGCAGCCAGCGCAGGCCGACCAGAAGGGTCGCTGGGCCGACGGAGGGGCTCCTGTGCAAGTCAGAGGGGCCCCTGAATAGACCGAAAGGGTCCCTGGGCCGGTGGGAAGGCCCCTTGAACATGCCGGATGAGTTCCTAGCCAGACTGAAGGAGCCCCTGGGCAGGTCGGAAGGGCCCCTGAGCAGGGGCGGCGGATTGCGGGGGCAGGGTACCCAAAATTCCCCCCAGTCGAAAATCCTGGGGGGCCAAGGGTAGTTCCCCCAGATTTTAGCCTGCTCAATCTTGGGGAAACATGACCCTTCCCCTCCCCAGGATTTTCATTTGAGGGGGGGGGGGGGATTTTGGGTATCCTGCGCCCCGTAATCCGCTGCCCCTGCCCCTGAGCATGTCGGCAGGGCGACAAAGCAGCCAGTGCAGTCCCTGGCCAGGTCGGAAGGACCTCTGAACAGACCGAATGGGCCCCTTGACACACAAGAGGGGCTTCTTGGAAGGTCAGAGGAGTCTCTGGTGAGACCGGAAGGGTCAAGGGACGTAGAGATCCCAGATAAAGATTAAATACAAAGAGGACTTACTCCACAATACAAATATTAAAAGCGGAGCTTTCGGGTATATTGTAACACCCTTCGTCAGGGTGCTACAATATACCCGAAGTTCCGATTTTATTTTTTCCTGTAGAGTAAGCTCTCTTTGTATTATATATATCACCCACTCCACATCATGTCTTTTCGCTTCGCGGATCCCATATGAGTCCCTGAACAGGTCGGAAGGGCGTAGAAAAGGTCAGAGGGGCCCCTAGACGATCTGAAGGACCTTGGGCCTTTTAACAGTAAGAATACAGTTGTACAGGGAATAAAACTCAAAAATTTCGCTCCGCTCCGCGGCGCAATTTAACTAGAAATTCAATTATATGCGGGTTAGGAAAAAATCGGTCAGTTTCTCGGCGCATTTATGTGTTATGTTGCTACTTTCCTATATTATTAGGCAAAATAGTTCACTTTAGCACTTTTTCCACGCACTTTTACACGCACAATATAGCAATTTTAGAGGTCCGCACCAACGCAATGCGACGCATTGATGAGAAAGCAACCGAGGGCATAATACTCAACCCAGGGCGCAATTTGTTTAAGAGTTCCAGGTCTTGAGCTTAAAAAAATATTCCAAGTTGGTATAGCTGATTCCAAATTCGTGTCGCTGGTTCCAAAGTTGATGTGGCAGTTTGCTAACTCCAGCTCCTAAACGTTGGTATGGCCCATGCCCAGTAGCGGATCCAGGGGGGGCCGTAGGGGCTGAAGCCCCCTGCCTTAGAAAACGGCGCCCTCGGGCACCACGGCGCCGAAGGCGCCGCGACGACGTTCTTGCAAAGGATTTGCCGGCGCCGAAGGCGCTGTAGCGTTCTCGGGAGGCCGCCAGGGCGCCTTTGTGTCTACCGACATAGTCGTAGCACTGTTGAAAGGCAACCTGGCACCCTCAGAAGACAGCTTGCCGCCCTCACAATGCATTATGCCGCTCTCAGAAGGTACATCGCCGCCCTCGGAAGGCATCATGCCGCCCTCGGAATGCATCATGCCGCCCTCGGAAGGCATCATGCCACCCTCGGAAGGCATCATGCAGCCATCGGAAGGCATCATGCCGCCCTCGGAATGCATCATGCCGCCTTCGGAAAACATCGTGTCGCCCTCGGAAAACATCGTGTCGCCCTCGGAAGACATTTTGCCGCCCTCGGGAGTGCATTATGCCGCCCTCGGAAGATGTCTTGTCGCCCTCGGAAGGCATCCTGCCGCCCTAAGAGCGCATGATGCCGCTCTTGGAAGGCTTCATGCCGCCCTCGGAAGACATCTTGCCGCCCTCGGAAGGCATCATGCCCTCCTCAGAATCCAGAGAGCATTATGCCGCCCTCGGAAAGCATCATGCCGCCCTCGGAAAACATCTTGCCGCCCTCGGAAGACATTTTGCCGTCCTCGGATGTGCATTATGCCGACCTCGGAAGATGTTGTGTGGCCCTCGGAAGGCATCTTACCGCCCTCAGAGCACATTATGCCGCCTCTGGAGTGCAATATGCCGCCCTCGGAAGACATCCTGCTGCCCTCAGAGCGCATTATGTTGCTCTTGGAAGGCATGCCGCCTTCGGAGACATATTACCGCCCTTGGAAGACATCTTGCCGCCCTCAGAGCTCATTATGCCGCCCTTGGAAAGCATCATGTCACCCTCGGAAAACATTTTGCCGCCCTCGGAAGACATTTTGCCGCCCTCAGAGTGCAATGTGCCGCCTTCGGAGTTCGGAAGACGTCTTGCCACCTTCGGAAAACATCTCTTGCTACCCTCGGAAGGTATCATACCGCCCCGGATGGCACCTTGCCGGCCCGAAAGCGATGCGGTGCCCCTGGTGCACTCAGAATGGTGGCACTCAGAATGGTGGCACTCAGAATGGTGGCACTCAGAATGGTGGCACTCAGAATGGTGGCCTTCAGCTTCCCTCCGACGGCGACCGGGCATCCGTGACCTTCGAAACCAATAACACGCTTTTGCCCCCTCCCCACACTCCCGATAGCGCCTTGGATGGCGCCTACGAAGAGGCCTGGACCCCCATGAAATAACCGTGACACTTTGTAATATGCCTGGCGAGGCGTTGAAGGTGCTGACGTATTGTACCTTTCACACTCGGGGCGCCTAAAAATAGCTTGGATGAATGTTCAATGTCCATTATGTCCACAGCTCCACAGACACGTTTTCAGTGTCGGTCACCGATTTGTACGCGATTTGGTCCAAGGACTAAGGTCAAAACGAACCTCCTGCTTTACAAAAATCGGGTCCATTTTGACCTTACTGAGGCCTGTGCACGGGGTCTGCGGCCGCCGCAGCTCCCGCGGCCAAGAGGGCGGGGCTTAATCGTCAGCCAATCACGAAAGAGCAGATCCGGGAGGAGAGACTCTCCGCTCTGCGGCTCCTGCGGTTGCTCGGGAGCAGCCGCAATAGAACTTCGACATAAATGGCGCGCGTCTGACAAAGGTTGCGCACTGTTTTGTTGATATCGCGGCTCACTGGCGGTTGTTTGACCAAAAATGACAACTCGTAGTGACTCGTAGATATTCATGTGTTGAGTGGTTTTGAAAAACATTGAGGGTTTTCATGAAATTGCCTATTTGTTGCGAACGCTACATGCGTCATTTATCGGACGCCATCAGCGGCCGCAAAAGTGTTCAAAGTTATTCAAATTAAGCTCCGCCTCCTGGCCGCGGGAGCCGCGGCGGCCGCAGACCCCGTGAACAGGCCTCTAGTCTCCTTCAAGATCAAATTCAAGGTCAAACGATGGGGAACGCTGTAGCGCCCAAAGTTACCGTCCGATCGCGACAAATTGGTCTCAAACGATTCCTTGTGCCAGTTCCAAGATGACAAGAATGTTCAGAGTTGTGCCCCGCGACCTTCAAGGTCAAACCCCATGACCTTTAATGTCAAATTCAGGGTCAAAGGACGGGATTTTCCCCCGTCCTTTCCATTTCCAGAATGATAAGCATTCTTAGAGTTGTGCCCCGTGACCTTCAAGTTAGCACCCAAAGTTGGGCGCTACAGCGTTCCCCGTCCTTTGACCTTGAAGGTCACGGGTAACAAATTTACTCTAAGAATGCTTGTCATCCTGGAAATGGGCACGGGGCATCGTTTGAGACTATTTGTGTTGCAATCAGACGCAAACTTTGGGCGCTACAGCGTCCCCCGTGCTTTGACATTAAATAAGATTTTACTTTGAATTTTGGTGTGGGTATCGTTCATACTTGGTTATCCAATATATATATATATATATTCCATTTTGTTATATCTTTGAAAATGTATATTTTGTGGGATTTTTCCTAAACAAATCAGTTTGTTGTCCAAAACTAACACAAATGCAAATCCGAGATAGCCTTTCTGAAGAAAATGGCATTTTCTTTCATTTGATTTTTTTTTGCAATTTGCTTTACAACTCGATTGTCTACGGTTTTTCAAACATTTGTCGTTTTTCCACCAAAAATGGCATGACCTGACGTCACTTAAACGTTATTATCTCCTTAAAGGGAGTGTGCTCACATCGCTTAGTTGGGGTTATTGACACTGGTCTATAGAACACAATTTTCTGAATTGAACCAATGCTTCATTTCTCCAGATTCACCCTGGTTGCTGAGATATTAAAAGACTCCAGGAATTTGCTTGGGAGCAAAAAGTTATCGGGTAGACTCCAGAGGGCTTCCGCTACTAGAAGCACTGCAACTATCGATTAAACTGCTAGCATATTGTTAGCGCCGGCCAATAGCAATTCAACAAAACAGTTCGTGCACGCTGATAGCAGCAGCCGAACAGAAACTGTGACAATGATGTGACCGTAATTGTATTGTCTTATGTGCGCCGTTTTACATAACATCACCATAGTTGCGATCGTTTTATAGATATCGAAACAAAAATAAACAAAAAACAATATAAGTGAAAATTCAACTCCAGATGTGAATTTCATCATATACAACAATCAAACCAACAGCTACTTACCGTATGAAAAATATTTTTGACATTCCAAAACAGTAGGCACACTCCCTTTAACTACTTCACTAATTTAAGTGACATCAGTTGGGCAAACTACGGGGAGGCGATCTAAAAATGGATCGATCAATAATTAGGTCGTGACGTCATAAAAATGGGCGGAGCATGCCCTTATAAGGAGATCCGATCTAAAAATGTATTGTTTTCTTGACATTCACACCTTCAAACACCCTATCACCCCTACAAAAATGCCCATCACCCCTGGATTTTTTTTCGGTTGAAACTGCACGAATCGCGCCATCATATTGTCTTGTACTTGTATGATCAGATCCTTACTTTGGCAGATATGGCCAAAGTAAGGGTCGGCGATCTCAATTTCGGCACTCGCAGCAGCCTCAGCGATTTAATTTTGATTCGCCACCTGACTTCATGATCTCAAATTGGATTAGCCGGCTGACTACCGATCTAAAAATGTATTTCACACTGTGGTCGTTGCGTCGCGGAATCAATATTTAGATCGTCATTTACGTGGAATAAGGGGAATTACCGAATATGGTCACATTTATTATTCCGATATATTGATGGACAACATGTTCTCCGATACTTTTTAACCTCCGAGTATGCGTATGTTGCTCCGAATTGTCCTAATGACAGGCCTCAGTTTGATACTGCATGTATGCCCAAATATGGGCATAACAAAATCTAAAAATTTATTGATCTATTTTGTATCGCCTCTGTAGTTTGCCCAACTGACATGTTGAGAGAAGGCGTAAAATGGATGCAACATAAGGTACGGAACGTTTCACGTCAATATCTATCATAGTTTTCAAGATACTGAGAAAATCCGGGAGGGGCAGATTCTGCCCCCCCCCCCCCCGGGGTTTGGGGGGGGGAGCGGGTTAAGGAAGAGGCATATTTTACCCGTTTAATTGACATATTGGATTGCCGCCTCTTTGGACCATGCCGCCCCTGTTACCGAGGAAATATGCCGCCCTCGGGCCTGAAGCCCCCTGCCTTAGAAAATCCTGGATCCGCCACTGCCGGGCCATGCCATACCTGCCATACTGCATTTTCCAGCCTTGTAACGTGCCTTTTCATGCGTTTTTTTTTGGGGGGGAGGGGGCTTTCAACGCTTGGGAAGGGGCCCTTTCAACGCTCGGGAAGGGGCCCTTTCGAGGCGCCGCACCCCCCCCCCCCCTGGACGAAATCCTGGCTACGTGCCTGCCGACAGGATCATATATGTTCTATAAAGCCTCAGTGTCGATTCCTTTCAAAGCTCTGTCCATTACCATTTGAGCCTCGTTGCATGAATGGGTTATATCAGTATCGTATCGCCCTCGCCCATGCCGGCGCTGTAAGGGTGTGACCATATTTGGGGGCTGGCTGAGTCGGTTGCCGGATCCAGATGTATGCTTGCATCGGTGTGGCTCGCACCTGCTCGGTACAGTACCGCTCCTGCTTGGTACAGTACCGCTCCTGCTCGGTATAGTACCGCTCCTGCTCGGTGCAGTACCGCTCCTGCTCGGCACAGTACCGCTCCTGCTCGGTGCAGTACCTCTCCTGCTCGGCACAGTACCGCTCCTGCTCGGTACAGTACTGCTCCTGCTCGGTACAGTACCGCACCTGCTCGGTACAGTACCGCTCCTGCTCGGTACAGTACCGCACCTGCTCGGTACAGTACCGCTCCTGCTCGGTACAGCACCGCACCTGCTCGGTACAGCACCGCCCCTGCTCGGTACAGTACCGCACCTGCTCGGTACAGTACCGCACCTGATCGGTACAGTACCGCACCTGCTCGGTACAGTACCGCACCTGATCGGTACAGTACCGCTCCTGCTCGGTACAGTACCGCTCCTGCTCGGTACAGTACCGCACCTGCTCGGTGCAGTACCGCTCCTGCTCGGTGCAGTACCGCTCCTGCTCGGCACAGTACCGCTCCTGCTCGGTGCAGTACCGCTCCTGCTCGGTACAGTACCGCTCCTGCTCGGTACAGTACCGCACCTGCTCGGTACAGTACCGCTCCTGTTCGGTACAGTACCGCTCCTGCTCGGTACAGTACCGCTCCTGCTCGATACAGTACCGCTCCTGTTCGGTACAGTACCGCTCATGCTCGGTACAGTACCGCACCTGCTCGGTAGAGTACCGCTCCTGCTCGGTACAGTACCGCTCCTGCTCGGTACAGTACCGCTCCTGCTCGGTACAGTACCGCACCTGCTCGGTACAGTACCGCACCTGCTCGGTACAGTACCGCACCTGCTCGGTACAGTACCGCTCCTGCTCGGTACAGTACCGCACCTGCTCGGTACAGTACCGCTCCTGCTCGGTACAGTACCGCACCTGCTCGGTACAGTACCGCTCCTGCTCGGTACAGTACCGCACCTGCTCGGTACAGTACTGCACCTGATCGGTACAGTACCGCTCTTGCTCGGTACAGTACTGCACCTGATCGGTACAGTACCGCTCCTGCTCGGTACAGTACCGCACCTGCTCGGTACAGTACCGCTCCTGATCGGTACAGTACCGCTCCTGCTCGGTACAGTACCGCTCCTGCTCGGTACAGTACCGCACCTGCTCGGAACAGTACCGCTCCTGCTCGGTACAGTACCGCTCCTGCTCGGTACAGTACCGCACCTGCTCGGTACAGTACCGCTCCTGCTCGGTACAGTACCGCACCTGCTCGGTACAGTACCGCACCTGCTCGGTACAGTACCGCTCCTGCTCGGTACAGTACCGCACCTGCTCGGTACAGTACCGCTCGTGCTCGGTACAGTACCGCACCTGCTCGGTACAGTACCGCTCCTGCTCGGTACAGTACCGCTCCTGCTCGGTACAGTACCGCACCTGCTCGGTACAGTACCGCTCCTGCTCGGTACAGTATCGCTCCTGCTCGGTACAGTACCGCTCCTGATCGGTACAGTACCGCTCCTGATCGGTACAGTACCGCTCCTGCTCGGTACAGTACCGCTCCTGCTCGGCGCAGTACCGCTCCTGCTCGGCACAATACCGCTCCTGCTCGGTGCAGTACCGCTCCTGCTCGGCACAGTACCGCTCCTGCTCGGTACAGTACCGCTCCTGCTCGGTACAGTACCGCTCCTGCTCGGTACAGTACCGCTCCTGCTCGTTACAGTACCGCACCTGCTCGGTACAGTATCGCTCCTGCTCGGTACAGTACCGCACCTGCTCGGTACAGTACCGCTCCTGCTCGGTACAGTACCGCTCCTGCTCGGTACAGTACCGCTCCTGTTCGGTACAGTACCGCTCCTGCTCGTTACAGTACCGCTCCTGATCGGTACAGTACCGCACCTGCTCGGTACAGTACCGCTCCTGCTCGGTACAGTACCGCTCCTGCTCGGTACAGTACCGCACCTGCTCGGTACAGTACCGCACCTGCTCGGTACAGTACCGCTACTGCTCGGTACAGTACCGCACCTGCTCGGTACAGTACCGCACCTGCTCGGTACAGTACCGCTCCTGCTCGGTACAGTACCGCTCCTGCTCGGTACATTACCGCACCTGCTCGGTACAGTACCGCTCCTGCTCGGTACAGTACCGCACCTGCTCGGTACAGTACCGCTCCTGCTCGGTACAGTACCGCACCTGCTCGGTACAGTACCGCTCCTGCTCGGTACAGTACCGCTCCTGCTCGGTACAGTACCGCTCCTGCTCGGTACAGCACCGCTCCTGCTCGGTACAGTACCGCTCCTGCTCGGTACAGTACCGCACCTGCTCGGTACATTACCGCACCTGCTCGGTACAGTACCGCTCCTGCTCGGTACAGTACCGCACCTGCTCGGTACAGTACCGCACCTGCTCGGTACATTACCGCACCTGCTCGGTACAGTACCGCTCCTGCTCGGTACAGTACCGCACCTGCTCGGTACAGTACCGCACCTGCTCGGTACAGTACCGCACCTGCTCGGTACAGTACCGCTCCTGCTCGGTACAGTACCGCACCTGCTCGGTACAGTACCGCACCTGCTCGGTACAGTACCGCACCTGCTCGGTACAGTACCGCTCCTGCTCGGTACAGTACCGCTCCTGCTCGGTACAGTACCGCTCCTGCTCGGTACAGTACCGCACCTGCTCGGTACAGTACCGCTCCTGCTCGGTACAGTACCGCTCCTGCTCGGTACAGTACCGCACCTGCTCGGTACAGTACCGCACCTGCTCGGTACAGTACCGCACCTGCTCGGTACAGTACCGCTCCTGCTCGGTACATTACCGCTCCTGCTCGGTACAGTACCGCTCCTGCTCGGTACAGTACCGCTCCTGCTCGGTACAGTACCGCTCCTGCTCGGTACAGTACCGCTCCTGCTCGGTACAGTACCGCACCTGCTCGGTACAGTACCGCACCTGCTCGGTACAGTACCGCTCTTGCTCGGTACAGTACCGCTCCTGCTCGGTACAGTACCGCACCTGCTCGGTACATTACCGCACCTGCTCGGTACAGTACCGCTCCTGCTCGGTACAGTACCGCTCCTGCTCGGTACAGTACCGCTCCTGCTCGATGAGTCACAGCTCACATAGGGACGGACCGTCAGTGCAGGGGCGGGCTGCCGATTCACTCAGAGCTCCGCAATGCACCGCTGGGATGGCCCGCCAGTCGCTTGACCTTGGTATCCCTCCGCTTGCCTGTCTGACCGGCGTCGAAACTGTTCATCCTCCGCTGGCCGGCGCATCTCGTAATCCTGACTCCCATCTGAGCATCTCCTAATCCTGCTTCCAGGCTGGTAACGTCCAAATTCTGCCTCCCAGATGATTGGGCTGGAAATCCCCTTCCCCCCCCCCCCCCCCAACCTCTGACACTGTGCATTTGCAACTCGCAAGGAAAAGTAAGCTAAAATATCCGACTTATATATTTTGACCCGACAGTCCTGGCACATGACGTTTATGACGGTCTGCAGGGCCTTCACCGGACGGTTCAACAAGCACAAGGAGCAGGGACTGTACCGCTGCCTGGTCTGCGGTCAGGCCATCTTCAGTTCCGCCACCAAATACGACTCCGGCTCGGGCTGGCCCAGCTTCTATGACGTCATAGGCGCAAAACGCGTCAAGCTCAAGTCCGACCTGTCGCACGGTAGGTGTCGGGAGGGGGGGGGGGAGGGGGAGGGGGCGTGTGTAGTGTTGTGTGATTGAACTGAGCAACAGATGCACGCTCTCACTTCGTTGTGCACGTTTGTTGCATGCATGTGATTTAGATGAGTTCAGTTGGTTAACGGAATGCCATAAATGATTTTCCCTGTCCTATTCGTCGAGCAGTTTTAATGGTGTAATTTTGACTAGTTCTAATGGTGTAATTTTGACTAGTTCTTGCAGCCTGTTAAAGGGAAATAATTACCTTTTGATTTTGTTAGCAACAATTTCTTAGGCTACCGTTATGGTTTTAAAATTATTTTATTTAAATTTAAGAATTAAATAAAATTATTCCCAAATTCAAAGTTGCAAGTTTGGAAAACAATACAAAACAAGTACCTTGTGTACTTCATGAAGGTCATTGACAAATTCGTCCTTCCCTACCATTGTTTACATCGAGTGCGGCATTTTTGGAGGCTCTGTGACGTTTCCGATTAAACTGATCCGTGAAGCAATCCGTGAAGCATCCGTGATGCATGACTGACTATCAGTATAAGTCATGAATAACAACAACATGCAACCTATACCAACTCGAATGAAATAAGGGCGGAATGATTTGAACCAAGCAAGTATTCGCAAAGCACTCGGCACTGCGCCACAATAGCAAAAGGCGAGGGAAATGCATATTGGATACAATATTATTACGTCTAAGTTTCTGAAGTGTCAACTACTATGAAATACAGTGATAAAATACCTTTAATAATGATTCACAAGAAAATTCAAACTTAAAAATAATAATTTGAATACGTCTTTAATTAGCTTTCAACTCAAAATCAGATGTATTTTGCAATGCTACACAAGAATGGCACCAGTGACGTCATTAACGAAGCTTGCTACGGGACTTGGGTATACTAAACGAGAATATGGGATGATAGCCTTTGACGATACCCGCTTCTCAGCATATAATCAGGAACAACTCGCCACAAATGGTTAAGTGCGCCGAGAAGCATGACAATGACTTTGTAAACAAATCGCCGACGCTAAATAGGTCGCCGTCGATGTGCATCGATGAGCTTCCGATTTAATTGCCAGTTTTGTGTTATTGTTAGTTTTTTTGGGGGAAAAATATTATTTTTCATGATAATATAAAGCATAGTGTTATATACAGCCACAGACAAATTATACAAAGCTCCTAATGTTGAAAACAAATGAATCGATTTGCTAAAATTGAGGGTCGCAACCACTAACTATGCCGCCGTTGATGTGCATCGATGAGCTTCCGATTTTATTGCCACTTTTTCCAATCGCTGTTAGTTTTAGAGAATCGCCGGGCATATAATCACAACAAGCAGAACGCACAATATATTTTCCACTCCATTGCGTAAAAAAGCAATACGGGAAAAGCCCGCAGTTTGATGAGGACCAAAAGTAATTGCAAGTACCGGTCGTTAAAAGTGTGGAACGCTTATCAACTATAACTTGAAATATCTTTCGGTAGGAAAGTTTTCATGCAAAATGTGATGCATTTACAATATATTTTGGTCTCGTCTGGCGATTTCAAGTGCTAACTCCATTTGTGTGGGAAAAGGTCATTATTTTCCTTTAAGTGTTAAGCATCGTTAGTTTGGTATGCCCTTCAACCAACCAACTGTGCTTGGGTGACTTCACTGACTGCCCGTCCCGGCCCTGTGACAGCGGGTTGTTTTGTCGTTGGCTCATTGAGCGTTGGCTGAGGCTCACCATTGTGCCGACTGCCGGGTGAGCTGACGCATCCGCAGCTCTGACGTCACCTGGCTCGCCGCCTGTTGACGTCACTGGTGCTGGTGACGTCACAGCCCGACAGAGGGCGTGCTCATCTCCCTGGTGTGTCCGGCTGGTGCGCCAGGCCTATATTTAGTTTCCTCGTTGATGTGTACGCCGGGAGCTGGTTGCCTGCATGTTCCCAGCTGGTGGAGGGACGCCGGCGGAGCTGCCAAATGACGCGCTGCCAGATTGAGCGCCAGGTGATGCCATTCCTCACATCTAGTTGAACAATGTCTTCACGTCCTTTCCGAGTCAGCTTGAGTTTTGAATACGATTGTAGCGACTAGCGACTCATTCATACATCAGACATGGGATCGTTAAACAGCCTCTTTTTCGATCAACGTACAACCGATGACCGTTTGGTAATTGACAACGGTATATTGATTCACATTGGTCCATATGCGACGACGCATCAATTTGTAAGGATAAGAACATCAGTAGCTCCATCATGCATATCGGAACCAATCCTCGCTTCAATTGAACTAAATCATCCACGCTTTATTGACTATCTTGCGACGCAATTTAGCCGCCGAGTCGATTGACATAAAACAAGTATATATGAGGCTCTCCCCCATCTACACGAATACATCACTTGTATGCATGCCATTGTAAACCTTGGCCTGCTTCTGTTCTGTGGTTTCATGAGCACGGCATGTTCTAAAAGTTGGCTTTGCTTGTATAAATTGGTGATCTTGGGTCGATCTTGTGCCACTTATGGTGGCACGGGGCTGATTTCGTTTGTTTTTGTTTTATTTAGGCTGCGTGCGAAATACCGCCTAAAGGCTGAAACACGCAGCTGCGCCAAGTGGATGCGGGTGCCTATTCAAATACATGGGTAAATTTCATCAGTTGATTTTTTCTTCCCGCAACGTGCGCATCGTGCAGGTGTTTGAACCTCCGTTCAATGTATTTGAATAGGCACCCGCATCCACTTCGCGCAGCTGCGTGAAGACTGTGTTTCAGCCTTAAGGGTTTACGTCGTTCTACACCCATTTGTATGTAATTGATCACGACACTGCCAAGTGCCAAATAAGGCACATTCAAATATAGATGAAACGAAAACAATTTTTGTTATTGTAATGTGGCAATATCAATGTTGGAGTCACTAAGCTGATCCTCTGAATAAGCTTACTTGTGAGTTTTACCCTATTTAAATATTACTCTGACCGATTACGCGACATTCGTTCAGAAATCGGCAAACGTAGGTGACCTGGATACATTTATAGACCTTGCTTTGCAAACTGTCAACATCGCTGCTGACGTTAACATGGCGGCTTATGGTTGCGGGCCGGTACACTGCCGTGCTATGACAGGGTGGCATGGTGCTATTACAGGGCGACTTGCCAGGCCTCGCTCGCCGGCTAACCGTGCCACACGGCCTCACTCGCGGGGCGCCGCTTCACTAACTTACACACGAGGAAGCTGACCTGTGTCCCCGTGTCTGTGGCCCAGTTGGCGGCAACATCCTCCTTTTGATTGCCAACCCAGGGATGGAGCGGACCGAGGTCAGCTGCGCCCGGTGCTCGGCACATCTGGGCCATGTCTTCAAGGACGGCCCCAAACCGACCGGAAAACGCTTCTGCGTCAACTCTGAGTCACTGCAGTTTGAGAGAGACGACTCGATCGACATGCCGGACGGCCAGCTGGAGTTTTTTCGCGGCTCGTGCGGTGCGGGCGGCACGTGCTCAGGCCGCGCTGCCCTACGTCCGACGCCGGCCCGGCCGGCCGCCGCCAGCAGTGCCATCTCTCGGGTGGTTGACAAGTACAATCGTCTGGATGGTGGCGCTAGTGGGCCCGCTACGCCCGGGACGAAGAGCCTGCCTGATAAGTCCATTTCGGAGCAGATTCAGGGAGGTCAAGTGCTGAATGGCAGGGCGTGAGTGTTTAGTGATTACGGAGGTCGGCAAATGTGACACTTCTATGTGCGGCTGTCCATTGTGACTGCCCCCACAGGCGCTGCAGTACTGAGTTTGTCCGTGACCTGTGAAATGCAGTTTGAACTCGATCGTGGTAACGCGCAGCGGTATTTATGCTTGTGACGCAGCTGTGACTAACGTGATGTGCATCTATGGTATCTTGCCAACAGGGCTTTTCAATATTTTGTAAATATAAATGTTTTCAGTAATATCCCGAATGTCGGCTTGTTTGTATTTTGTTTGATGCAAGAGATCGGAGAAGGGAGGTGTAACTACCCAGATCACGCACTGTGAGTCAGATTCGACTGAAAAGCGGCAAGGTCTGCTTCGCTTGACCAGCATAATTCAGACACAAAAAGGTCCCTCTTGTATAACGACCTTCCCAGGGGTTTGCGGATATGTGCCCTGGTAGGACTGTCCGACGAGATCCGACAACTAGCAATCAATCAAACACCAATCCTAGTTTCGCCAGCGTTCGTACGTGTTCGAAAACTAGTTGCACTGGTGTCGACAAAAACATGCCATCGTGTTGGAAAACTAGGGTCGATGCTTTGGAAAATAACGTTATTTCAAAAGGGAGAACCAAAAAAGGCGTTTAATATTTGTTTTAATAAAATATGTTTGTTAATGCGACCAGTTGATGAAAGAGAATATGACTAAAGCGAAAGTCTACACGGATTCCCGAACCACACCAGAAATTAATTTCAAGAAACACATGCAATATGAAATTAAATCATTCAGACCACCGATGACATCCCTGATACCACGTGTGATTGTGTCATTGTATATTCCGTCATCTACACACCACAAACTTACGCATCCTTCACAGTATTCTACACTATGAGTGGTATGGAAGCTCCCTGTCCAAGTCCTGAGTATCCTCGGGCGTCATTGAGGAAACGTCCTCCGTGTCTGGCTCTCCTCTTCCTCCTCGAAGTGGTCTTCCTGCCGACGGTGTCTCGACCTCTCCCACTCCCGCAGGTCCACTGTGCTGCTCACTGTGAACACAACACATCTACTCTGAACGGGTCCGGCCACCTGACCAGGTGACGGTCAGCTGCTTCCGTGCTATCCTCACTCGTTATTCTGACAAATGTTCGGTGTCCGATACATAATCGTTAACTTCTACGACTGGAAGTATTACAAAATAATATACATAATCGGATCATAGTCGCGGCATTGCATCGTCCAGATTCAGATGAAAAATAACACTAAGTAGACGCCAGTTAACATAAAAAACACACATTGAGCGGCTGCACAGCTGCATGGCACCAGAGACCATCGTGTGAGTCCCAGCGAGTCTACTAACTAACCCCATCCATACCTCACCCAGCCCGCCACAGCTGCATGGCACCAGAGACCATCGTGTGAGTCCCAGCGAGTCTACTAACTAACCCCATCCATACCTCACCCAGCCCGCCACAGCTGCATGGCACCAGAGACCATCGTGTGAGTCCCAGCGAGTCTACTAACTAACCCCATCCATACCTCACCCAGCCCGCCACAGCTGCATGGCACCAGAGACCATCGTGTGAGTCCCAGCGAGTCTACTAACTAACCCCATCCATACCTCACCCAGCCCGCCACAGCTGCATGGCACCAGAGACCATCGTGTGAGTCCCAGCGAGTCTACTAACTAACCCCATCCATACCTCACCCAGCCCGCCACAGCTGCATGGCACCAGAGACCATCGTGTGAGTCCCAGCGAGTCTACTAACTAACCCCATCCATACCTCACCCAGCCCGCCACAGCTGCATGGCACCAGAGACCATCGTGTGAGTCCCAGCGAGTCTACTGACTAACCCCATCCATACCTCACCCAGCCCGCCACAGCTGCATGGCACCAGAGACCATCGTGTGAGTCCCAGCGAGTCTACTAACTAACCCCATCCATACCTCACCCAGCCCGCCACAGCTGCATGGCACCAGAGACCATCGTGTGAGTCCCAGCGAGTCTACTAACTAACCCCATCCATACCTCACCCAGCCCGCATCTGGAACCTGCGAAAACCCGCCACCGGACTTTTACCCAGACCCACCCCTCCTCCAATCCCAACACCACCTGGCGGCCGGTCGTCCCTCGCCGCACCTTTGCCCAGACCTTTACCCAGACCCACCCCTCCTCCAATCCCAACACCACCTGGCGGCCGGTCGTCCCGCGCCGCACCTTTGCCCAGACCCACCCCTCCTCCAATCCCAACACCACCTGGCGGCCGGTCGTCCCTCGCCGCACCTCTTTGCCCAGATCCACCCCTCCTCCAATCCCAACACCACCTGGCGGCCGGTCGTCCCGCGCCGCACCTTTGTTCCGCCTCATCCTCGCCCACTTCCTCTGCATGGTGAACCTCTCGAAGGAGAGCTGCTCGCGGGCGGCGGCTCCGGCGAGGCTGACGGCGTCCCCAGGTACCGCCGGAGTCACCGCCTCTGGGTGGAGCTCCACCTGGCGGTGAGGCGCCGACGCCCTCTGTAGCCGCTCCTCCACCTGAAAGCGGCGAGGGAGGGGTGTTATACACAGCACAGCAATACAGACTGCAACGACGGGCCTGACTACGGGACGGGCGTCACCAGCACCACGGCGGACCTGACTACGGGACGGGCGTCACCAGCACCAGGGCGGACCTGACGGTACTACGGGACGGGCGTCACCAGCACCACGGCGGACCTGACGGTACTACGGGACGGGTGTCACCAGCACCACGGCGGACCTGACTACGGGACGGGCGTCACCAGCACCACGGCGGACCTGACTACGGGACGGGCGTCACCAGCACCACGGCGGACCTGACTACGGGACGGGCGTCACCAGCACCACGGCGGACCTGACTACGGGACGGGCGTCACCAGCACCACGGCGGACCTGACTACGGGACGGGCGTCACCAGCAACACGGCGGACCTGACGGTACTACGGGACGGATCTTGTCCACACTACACCAGCAAGCACTTTTAATCACAACGCCGTAGTACAATAATGTCTTTCGAGACGGGTCCACAGTCGCCGGCTGCATTGACGCGGGCCCGGCCTCTGGGGGCCCGGCCTCTGGGTGTGTCGGAGGTCGTGTCGGAGGTCGTGGACTCAAGACCGATCGCAAAGGAGAACTACTCCATGGGCTGCCCTGTTCACAGTACCCACCTCTGCCAGTATAGCTGCCCTGTTCACAGTACCCACCTCTGCCAGTATAGCTGCCCTGTTCACAGTACCCACCTCTGCCAGTATAGCTACCCTGTTCACAGTACCCACCTCTGCCAGTATAGCTGCCCTGCTCACAGTACCCACCTCTGCCAGTATAGCTGGCCTGTTCACAGTACCCACCTCTGCCAGTATAGCTGCCCTGTTCACAGTACCCACCTCTGCCAGTATAGCTGCCCTGTTCACAGTACCCACCTCTGCCAGTATGGCTGCCCTGTTCAGTCCTCCTGCTGTGTGCGGCATCTCGGGCGGGTGGACAGCAGTGACATCTGCCGGCTCGTCGTCGCCCAGCAGCTGCTCCTGTGGACGGAGGGCAGGGCTTCGGTCACACTCGGCCAGTCATGGCCTGCGTTACGTTACGTTTTTTTTTTTTGGTAACACGTAGTTCAAGAAATTGTTCCGTAGCGTAATTGAAGTATTTCGTAGCGTACTACCGAAAAATATTCCACTAACGTAACTGCTACGCAAGGTATTTCGTAGCATAATATCAGGGGCGGCGCCACATCGGGGAGGGGCAGGGGGCGGGCAAATATTGCGCCCCGGACTTAAAGGGAATGTTTCACCTTTCTGAAAGTTGTCAAATATACGCTGGTTGTAGTCGAAAATATGAAGCAAGTGCTGCTGAAAACGATGGTGATATTTTTATCTCGAAAAATCACTTAACTTTATACAAATTAGGTTTTTAAATTTAGGATGATTACGTCATGATTGAGTTATAGACCGCCGCTGATTGGCTGAGAAAGTGGGATTGGCTGAAAAGGTCGCTGTCAGCCAATCAACGTTGGCACTAGCCCCCCATTTTGCAAACTATAAATTGAATTGCTTAAAAACAGCTAAGTTTTGGGGAAAATGACCTTAGTATTTTCATCATTTCAATAACGGCCAAAGATAATGGCTATCTCAGTTCAAAACCAATACAAAGGTGAAACATTCCCTTTAACCCGCGCACTGCAGGGGGGTTGATTTCCGCCCCCCCCCCCCCCCCCTCGGGTTTTTCAAATATAGCGAAAAAAACGGCGGCGCGCAGCGCCGCCGGGTTTTCGCACACCTGTCAGGACATCAATTGCGCACACTTCGAAGAAGAAAAATAACCTAGGGTCATCTCAGGTCAGGTCACCAGACCAGGTCAAGTGACCCCACCTCCAAAAAAAATGTTTGCATTGTGCCAAAGCCAGAGTTTTTCACCGATCAGTTTGAAACTTACAGGATGTCATGAGGGCATACGTACTTACAATTCGTATATCTCGGAATTTTTATATCGATGACCTAAGGTCAGGTCAATTTCGTAACCTCCCCATAATAAGTCAATGGGGAAATATACAAATGCTAAGGATATGCATGATATTAGTCCAATTACTTCTGGATCATTTTATTATAGGATATTCTTGATGATCCAAGTGTAAGTTTTGTTCAGTGACCCCTATTGGGTCATTTAAGGTCATGCGAGGTCACCATCACTTTGTCAATAACTCCCGACATAATGAAGATATAGAAGTAAAACAGACATCAATGTGTTTGTCTCGTCAGGACACGTCTTCCCATATGCAACATGCCCTACTTAGGTCACCACTTGACCTTGACCTGAGATCATTTTTTTAAGTTAACTTAACAAGGTCACCATGTATATCATTCAAAGCGCCTTGACAAGATAAACACAATGACGTAAACAGTTTTCCGTTAGCTGTATTACATAAAAAGTTAATAGCGAAAAACGATTTATAAAAAAACGTCATTTTTTTTTTGCCCTGTGGAGCCTCAAATATTGACCTGAGATCAAATTTGAGGACACCTTAGCGATTGCAAATTTCACTGGCTGGCGTTTGCCTTTTTCCGTTTGTTTCTAACTAGCATAGTTTTTTAGATATATGGGAATTTCTGGAGCGATGTCCTAATACAGGAAAAAAACTGGAAATTTGACCTTTGATGACCTCTGGTGACCTCAATTCTGACCTGACCTAAAACAATACTGAAATACTTTCGATAGAACATGTATCAAGCTATCAAATGCCGTTTTCCGCTTCTCGCTACGTAGCGTAGTTTTCGAGATCTCCGGGGGGGGGGGCGGAAATCAACCCTCTGCAGTTCGTGTTCGGCGCAAAGCCCCTGCAGTGCGCGGGTTAAGGAGGCCCCATAAAAAAGACGGGAGGCCCCTCGCAAATATACATAAATACTGAGCAGTGCCTAAATAAATACACAATTGGAATGAGCTTCTAGCCGATCCTTGAAATAACAACCAGTAGATGTTCGAGGAGGCACCTAAAAAGATAAGCGTGACAAGCGTGACAAAGATAAGCGTGATAAGCGTTCCAAGGAGGCCCTTAAAAAGACAATTGAGGCAAACTTCAAGAAGACCCTAAAAACAACCTACACAAACTCCAAATATCCCCTAAAGAAATGACCGACACAAGCACCAAGAAGGCCGCGAAAAGACAGCCGAAACAAGCTCCTAAGATGCCCCTAAGAAGACAACCGATATAGACTCCACATGGCCCCTACGACAATAACTGGGAAAGCTGTGCAAGGGATACTTCAGAAAAGACTTCTAAAACCACAACTTATTCCTAGAAAGCCTCTAGAAGAGTAGTCGGGAAAGTTTCTGACGAGGCACCCACGAAAATAGCAGGTAAAACTTTTTCTCAAATGGGGACCTTTTGTCCCCCCCCCCCCCCCCGACACATCCATGGCGCTGCCCTGCAGACCATATGTTCCTGATGGTAATGGGTATCTCATTGGTATCCTATATAGTTGATGGTAACCTTATTGTTAAATTCCAACGTCTTATGGATCGGTGCTTAGATTACCGTTTCCCTGTTTCCCTGCAATTAACGCGCCATATGCTATTGATTCAACTTGCCGTTGACTGGCGTCTCAGCCGAAGGTGGGCAAATCCACGCCCTCAGTCGAAACGTGGATACTGTGTCACAAACGTTTTGAAAATCCAAGAAATGTTCTGCAGCAAAAGCGGTGTGGTATTCTTTGAGTTTGTATAATGCCTATAGACTTTTACGGCTTATTTTACGTTTAACTTAGTTTGCATCAAACTCGTAGATTGTGACGTCACTGAATTTGCAGTATCATAAAAGAAGTTCTGGAAATGTGTATTTCAGTTTGGTTTGAAATACTTTTTATCAATTAAGTTCGAATCATTTGAGTGAGCAAATTTTCGAGGTCAGGTTTCGCGCTAAGCAGAGCTTGTTGCACAGGCCCTGACCCAACCATCAGACCTCGCAATTCCTGGTAAACGGCAGAATTTAGAAGCGAAAGTTTTGCGTACCCGAACATACCTGGACACGGTCCCGGCATGCCTTCTGGCGTCACCTGACCTGTGCGTGTTCGACGAGTGCGACCGCTGCCACCAGCCGCAGGCCATTCTAGTCAGGGACAAATAGCGAGTGCCGAAGCGACTCGAACCCAGCCTGCCACACTGAGTGAGGTCTGAAGCCCAGCGCTCTCCCGTCTGAGCTACAGGGGCGGACAAGTTAATGCTGGATAAACTTGGGAGCCTCATAGCTTTATTGGTTTCTGATCTACTGCTATTGCGAATGGTTCTCAGGAGAAGGACAATATTGACCCGCCAGTCAATGTCGTGTTAAGTGGTGTTAAAAGTGTGTGTCAAGGCACCAGTAACAATCAGTAAGGTTGCTGGTGCTAACAATCCGTGTTAGCTATGGCCGTTGCATCAATTATTTTCAATAATGATTGCTTTGTGCTACGGATATCTTCGCAACTGTCTGTCACGAAATAAATGCATGACAGCTGGTTTATAGGAAAGTTCGATATGAGGATGAACGAGAGAAAAAATAACCGTTACATACTGTTGATTTTCCTGGTATCTTTTGTATCGTAGTACGATATATTGTAAGCTACGTTTAACGAAAAATAGCGTAATCGGTAACGTAGCAAAATATAACGTAACGTAATTCGGTAGGGTAGTCTTGGCCTAAAAACCATACGTAACGTAGCGTAATTCCGTAGCGTAACGTAGCGTAGGCCATCACTGCACTCGGCAGCAGTCAGCAGTATCACCGTTTGTCTGACGGACTGACCGCTATGACTAAAGGACTCACTGACCGTATGACTGTCGCACTGACCGTATGACTGTCGGACTGACCGTATGACTGTCGGACTGACTGGTAGACTGAAAGTCTGACTGTATATCTGACTGACTGACCGCATGACTGACTGATTAATTGACAATATCAAATGACTTAACTGACCATATTACATGACTTAACTGACAATATGACATATGACTGAACTGACCATATGACATATGACTGAACTGACCATATGACATATGACTGAACTGACCATATGACATATGACTTAACTGACCATATGACATATGACTTAACTGACCATATGACATATGACTTAACTGACCATGTCGTGACATGACTGCTGTCGTGTCGTCGTGTTTTAATTACTCGACTTGAGCTGTAATTCGACTTGAGCTGTAATTGGGTGAATGCCTGTTGCTCATTGTCAATAAATAAACAAACAAATAAACCATATGACATATGACTGAACTGACCATATGACATATGACTGAACTGAGCATATGACATATGACTTAACTGACCATATGACATGACTTAACTGACCATATGACATATGACTGAACTGACCGTATGTCTGGCGGTGACGGGCCGTCCCAGCACTCCTTGTCGCTTCACCAGGTGGGTCGGGTCGGTCGGCACGAAGTCGGGCCCGAAATCCGCCAGCGCTAGACGACGTTCCACCTCCTGTAGACGACTGCACTCAATGTCTGACCGGGCAGAGGTCAGAGGTCAGATCAGGTTAGGTTATATCAAGTCAGGTCAAGTTAGGTCAGTCAGGTCGGGGCGGGTCGGGGCAAGGTAAGGTCAGGCTAGGTCAGATCACCATGGGACTGCGGTCCGAGTGTTGCAGGACACAAACTAGGTCAGCGAAAGTGAACGCAATAATTTCCACATAGTCACAAAGGGAAGAAGACGAACACATGCTTGTTATCATTCTTCAAACAAATAGCTGCAAACACATTTAAACACACCAACGGAATGTCCACCTGATGAGACAACATGAATGACAGACGATATGAGAGCAGGTCGGCCCGGGCTGGTTACCTCTGACGAATTTGACGCCGGGCACGTGTCCGGTTACGCGCTGCTGTGTGAGCGCCGTCCGCAGCAGTCTGCCGCTGTCCTCCAATCGCGCAGACACCTGTCGCTCGTCAGCACCCGCCGAACACGTCCAGAACACGTACAGCAGCCGCATGTTACCGGACAGCTGAACCTGCGGTCACAGAAGACGGAGATATAGATATATACAGGTGAGATCGAATGTGCTTGCATCTATACATATATGTAAGCGATTAAGATAACATAAGATATGGTAGCAATAAGCGATAACAACGATATTTCCAAATATCGTTGACAACGAAACGGCATTGGTGTAGAATAATTATTTAATTCAGAATCATATTCCTGTGTATAATTCTGAACATATTCAGAAAACTGGCTATTCTATGCTCATCAGAATGCACAAACTTCACAGTCCTGTTTATATATTTTTTCCTCGTATATATGACAGGGTTTCGGACTCTGGACCGGTTTTGCGAATACGGATGTAAACAAAATATGCACGAGTCAGTTTTAAACCAATCTTGACAAACTTGGCGTCAAAATGTTGTAAATTAAGTAGACTTTCATTTGCCATCCTCAAAAGTTAAATATATTTACTCTGAATATGAATAGTTTAGCGTAAAAGACGAAAAATGGCAACAAAACGCGTTTTTCAGGGTAAAAATATTTGCTCTCCCAACTTCTAAGAGCCTACCACAACCATATACTTGGCGGAGTTCGCGCTATGCTCATTCTCTTGTTCATTCAATTTGCTTTCAGAGCATATCGGGTTCAATTAGTTCATCACATTTTATTTAGACACTGCGTTGGATCTTAGCCGAACCGACCAGAGTAAAAACTATATTCGAATAGGCCAATTTAGTAACAATTTCCCATAAAACCATTCTCGTTTAACACTTATCCGGGTTGTAAATAGTAAAATTGGAGATGGATCGATTGAGCATAGCCTTGGGAACAAAATGGTTCCATTGTCAATATTCTGCGGGTTATATTGACGGTGCAATCAATGGTTTCGTGCTCGCGTGTTGTTGTTGACCTCAACTTGTAAACAAAAATTACCCACTTGTAAAAAAAAAAAACATCTTAAAGGCCCACATCGACTAGAAAACCAATAGCTATTGTACCTGCACATCCTTTCTACAGATCCTATTGGGTTTCCTGCCGATTTAACGCGTTTTGTATAAACGGTGTTGTTTACAACGCAACCGCACGCAGACGCGAAGTGATCAGGGACAAAACTTTACCAGATGAAAAACAAAATATTTGGTAGTCTTACTTTGTGGCATTGCGCAACCAAATGAGACACATTCGAGACCACCAGATTCGATTCCTCATGACAAACTGGCCGGATAGGTTGGGTTTTGTATTGAAAAATAACATAATTTGTACTTGGTATTGACCTGACATTTCGCCATGTCAGGTCAAAATGTCACTTTCAGGTTAAATAAATTATGCCCTGTTATTTTCGATTCCAGATTCGAATGCCTCATTAAAAACTGATCCGGATAGGTTTTTTTTTGCAGTGAAATAGAAACACTAATTTTGGTCTGGTTTTGGCCGCGAAACCGGTCCAAAGTCCGAAACCCTGTCATATACAGTTTATAAACCAAGGTTGCATCTCACCAACACACAACATATCACATCACAACATGATTGCAAAACATCGCGACCTGTCAATCTGTATCACTCGCGCATCCCACACAGCTCACATCGCACCACGCGCCGCCTCGGTCCGCCTCAGTCGAGCTTGGGCGCCGGCACGTGAAGCTTAACTTCTGAAACTGGCTGACTGATCCAATGCATGCACGCATTCGTGATGTGTAGACCACATTATAAACGAACAACACAATACAAATAATTAATTTAATCATTCCGCATGAATCAGCGTCATAACATCAGCTGGAAACCACTTGGCCTGACATGTAGACTGTGGACTGTGGAGCCATCAGTCACCAGCAGCATCGGTGACCATCGTGCAGCAATATAAATGCATTAACGAGTTGCACAGGGCGAAGAGCATACGATCAAACAGCTCGCGCAAAGATGAAAAATCCTAGGTTTCTAAAAAATAATCGTGTTTGGCGAGAGCGCAGCGTGATATTCAAATCTTTGGGGATTTCTAACTTAACATAAACGAACATTGAATAGTATTTTAGTTAATTTCCGAACATATAAACACATGTGCTGTACATGTGCTAACCAATATCGATTAGGGATTACGGGTTACTGGAATCACTAAAAAGGTTAAACAGTAAGAAAATTCGACAATGTCAGCCATTATCTACAAACCATCGGCTAGATATCAAGTTCCCGATTGGTTCCGACACAACTGTAATGTTGCAGACACCAGTAACCGAGAACTAACTGTGAGTCACGACACAAGACAAGGAACAAGCCAAACTCTAAACGAAGCCGAAATCAAAACCAAATGGGATTACCACGATACGAACAACCGTCTGTGTGACCGCATCCGCGATGTAGAAAGCTGGAAAATAGTTCTAGAACAAACATTGAAAGAAACCGACGCCGAAATTGTGTCCCTTTCAAATGCAAAAACAGCAGCCGAAGATGAGCTGGAACAAAGACACTTCGATCTCGAAACCGGTTTAGAGACGCTGGCTATCAGGGAAGGTCGACGGACAGTCGATGTTGTGAAGGATGAGGTCGAAGTCGAGCTGAATGAAGAGGTTCGGGCCATCAAGGACTACCGCAGCGAGCTGCAGGAGCGCTGCAACCAAGCCTTCGAGCAGCTCAGTCGGCTTCAAGAGGCTCGTCAGAAGTTGCAAAACGACATCACAGACAAATACAAGGCGCTTGACATCGACGGTCTCTGTCTTTCAATGACGCAGCAGAGCCCAAATATCAGCTTCAAGCCGCACTGCATGCGCATGCCCAAGGACACCATCACCGTGCAGCAGTGGCAGGACCACTCGCGTCATAACAAGGAGCGCGCCGACTACCAGATGTGCCAGTCCCGCCGGCTGCGCGACGCCATCATGGCAATACTAGCACAGGGCCGCAACCGGCTGGACGCGCACCATACGGCCGTGCAGTTCACTCTGCGACAACGTCTACACGAGCTGCACCAAACCCACGACGACCTCGTCTGGCAGCGCACCAAGCTCGAGCAGGAGATCGCCACCGTCGAGGAAGACATCCGCAGACTAGAGGCTGCCATCCGCGACAAGGACCCGTACCGAAAACTGGCCGAAACCAGGCTCGAGTACCGCACGGACCGTCCCAACATGGAGCTAGCGTACGACCCACCGTGGCACGGCCTGCGCGAGGAGCGTCTCAGCATCCAGGCTACGCATGAGATGCTCGAAAGCCGGCTGCAGCAGCTGTGGGACGCGCTGGACCGGCTGCGGCGCCAGCTGGCCACCGTCAACGAGGACATCTCGGTCAAGGCCAACTCGATCCGACTGGACCGTCTCAGTCTGGAGACTCACGGCCGCACGCGGCCGCCGGCGCCGCCCAAAGACCGCAACTACCTGGACAAGGTGCTGCTGCTGCGGCCCGAGAAGACCATCTGCGAGCGCGGCGTGCACTACCTGCCGCGGCCGGACACACTGCCCGGCTACCAGACGGAACAGGACTGCTCGTACACGGCCGGCTGCTCGGGAAACCAGTACCGCCGGCCGTGCCACAACGACAGAGTGCTCGGCTGCTGAGCCGGCGACACGGCTGACACTTCCAAACACGACCGACACGACCGACACGGCCGACACAGCCGTGTGTCGGCCGTGTCGGCCGACACACGGCTGCCACAGCCGACGAAAACGAAACGACCGACGCGGGCCGCACATGCCAGTCGGGTTGACTGCCGGTGGCCGCACAGGCCGGCCGGGACAAAATCGATGTGCTTGTTTCTCTGGGCGCTTTTGTTGCCAAAGTGTCCATTGTCAAAGTTGCCAAAGTGTTCCTTGTCAAACGTCTCTTTTCACGTATTCACGTCTGGACTCAAACATAATACGATGGTTATATTTCACTGTCCGTGTTTGCAACATTTCAACATGTAATCTCACTGGATAACGTTAGTTTGTACTTTAGCGTTTTATCCTGATCGACTTCAACACTTCATAAATAACACCGAAATGGTGTGATTATCAAAGTAATTAACAGAGGACACAGATAGATGATACCTTATCTACTCACAGCGGACCGTACTTTACACAACTCGGACGGTGCACCGTTACAATGGGCTACCTACTCAGCCGAGCGGCGGGGATATAGCAGGAAGCTACACACCAATCGGGACAAAGACAGACATATATGTGTTAAGTGATTGCACCAGAAACAGCTACTTCCAATTTCCATGCACAACTTCATACATGGCATACATGCAACTAAACCAAGCAAGTGAATACCATCATACATAGGCATATCGTGAAATGCATGCAGAGGGTACAACTATTTCTGTATTAACGCGCTGGGATCCACCACATTTTGGTTGGTATCCTCCAAGAGTTATGGCAGCTATGTTGCACCGCAGTTGCCTATCACCATGAAACGTGGATTGGTATTGCACTTGCTGAGGTGCTACCGAACCCGGTGCGAGGGCTGGGTGGTGAGTGCGTGCAGTCAGTGTCCTCTGCGTGTCGTGTCCATCTGCTGTGGGAATATGTCTGCCCTCCGTGGCCGTGTGATGTCTGAGGGAATGCTGGCCCCTCGGTGGCCATGTGATGTCTGAGGGAATGCTGGTCCCTCAGTGGCCGTGTGATATCTGAGGGAATGCTGGTCCCTCGGTGGCCATGTGATGTCTGAGGGAATGCTGGCCCTCGGTGGCCATGTAATGTCTGAGGGAATGCTAGCCCCTCGGTGGCCATGTAATATCTGAGGGAATGCTGGTCTCTCGGTGCCCATGTGATGTCTGAGGGAATGCTGGTCCCTCGGTGGCCGTGTGATATCTGAGGGAATGCTGGTCCCTCGGTGGTCATGTGATGTCTGAGGGAATGCTGGCCCCTCGGTGGCCGTGTGATGTCTGAGGGAATGCTGGCCCCTCGGTGGCCATGTGATGTCTGAGGGAATGCTGGCCCCTCGGTGGCCGTGTGATGTCTGAGGGAATGCTGGTCTCTCGGTGGTCGTGTGATGTCTGAGGGGATGCTGGTCCCTCCGTGGCCGTGTGATGTCTGAGGGGATGCTGGCCCCTCGGTGGCCATGCGATGTATGAGGGGATGCTGGTCCCTCGGTGGCCGTGTGATGTCTGAGGGAATGCTGGCCCCTCGGTGGCCGTGTGATGTCTGAGGGAATGCTGGCCCCTCGGTGGCCGTGTGATGTCTGAGGGAATGCTGGCCCCTCGGTGGCCGTGTGATGTCTGAGGGAATGCTGGCCCCTCTTACCTGGTCGAGTTCCCTATAGCAAATATTATTACATAGCAAAACATTATTACAATTATTATTACAATTATTACAATTACATATTATACATATAGCAAATATAGTAAATATTATTACCATATGCCGAGATATCCTTTCAACATTAGCTGGAGCAAAATGAACTCATCAAGGATACACAGCATGGCTTTAGGAAGGGCCGTTCTTGTTTAACTAATCTTCTGGAGTTTTTGGATGTTGCAACAGATAGCTTTGATCAGGGTAAACAGTATGTGTAATGTAGCAATGTAGCTTTTCTTGATTTCAGTAAAGCATTTGACAAAGTCCCCCATACAAGACTGGGGTTGCAACTTAAAATTCATGGGATCAGGGGCAAGATTCTGGATTGGATAGAAACGTGGCTTTCAGGACGCCAGCAAAGGGTTATATTGAATGGGTGCCAATCACAATGGAAGGAGGTTCTCAGTGGGGTTCCACAGGGCTCAGTCCAGGGCCCATTGCTTTTTATAATATTTGTGAATGCAATTGAGAACAGTATAGACAGCAAAGTCTTGAAATTTGCAGACGATCTAAAAGTTGTCAGGATTATTAGAGGAAAACATGATCAGGATGTTTTTCAATCAGATCTGGACAAGCTAGTTGAGTGGTCTGAAGCATGGCAGATGAAATTCAATTTGAGTAAATGTAAGATTATGCACGCTGGACGGGTTAGCAGTAAACATAGGTATGAAATGGGTGGGCAGAAAATGGAGCAGATTGAAAAGGAAAGAGATTTAGGTGTCGTGGTAAACAATAGACTATCAGCGTCAGACCAGGTTGTAGAAGCTAGGAAAAAGGCACTTAGAATGCTAGGGGCCATTAACAGAAATGTTTCCTACAAGAGTGAAAAGGTAATAACAAAACTGTATTGTGCATACGTTAGACCACATTTGGAGTATTGTGTACAAGCCTGGTCTCCGACATATGAGAAAGATTGCTGGTTGTTAGAAAGAGTTCAAAAAAGGGCAACAAAAATGGTTAATTGTCTTGGTAGTTTACCTTATGAAGATAGATTAAAGAAATTGGGTATGTTTTCACTTAAATATAGAAGGCTAAGAGGAGATCTAATTGAAGTCTTCAAATTTGTAAATAGTCAGCATTCTGGATATTTAAAGGGTATGTTTGAGTTCAATAGGGAAAATCGAGGTAGAGGTCATCAGCATAAACTCATTATGAAACAAAGTAGGACTAGGCTACGACAGTCATTTTTCAGTAGAAGGGTTGTAGGACATTGGAATATGCTACCAGGGGATGTCGCTGATGCAGTGACACTTGCTTCCTTCAAAATTAGATTAGATAAATACTTTACAGAGAAGGGATTAGTTCATAAATACTCGAGGGATTAGCCTTCTTTTATGCAGGTAGAGTAAGGTGATTTGAAGGGGCGAGACTGGTGGAGGGGGGGGGGGGGGGTGGGGGTGGGGTGGGGTGCAACCTCGGATGGGCCCAAGAGGCTCTTTGTTGCACTTTTCTTTTATGTCTTTATGTCTTTACGTGCTTTTGGAAAATGCTTTCGGCCCTCTGCAGCTAGTGTTGAAGGTATCTGGGAAACGATTTGGCCCGGGGCAGTTTTAGTTTCCCAGACAATTATTTAACAGAATAGTCAGAGCGGAAGTGCCAAAATCACACATACATATTTCCTATATTTATGATTACTGGATGTGTCGAATAAACCCTGTGAATCGCCTTAAACCACTGTTGAACTGTCACATACGTAACTATTTATTGTATTAAATACAACACACATACATATTGATGCGCATATTATTCGGATATCTGACGCCAATAACATACGGCAAAACGAAATCGTGTGCAGACAATTCATAGCACTGCGTAATCATACTTGTCTACTAATTGGATTATGGGCTCAGTTTGTGATTCTTTTGGAAGTGGTTGGCGACTGGAAGCATGCAATGAAAGGTGATCGCTTCATAGTGCCCGCTATTACCCTTCATTGCTTCAATCGATAGGGCACACGAGTAAGGTGAGTTTCGTTTTGCACCACTCCAGAAGATTGACACTGTTCTGTTCTTTGCAGTGTTCTTGAAGTAGTTTGATCCGTTGCTCCATTATTTTTCCTCACAATAGAGTATCTGAATCGGTACTGGATTATATTAGCTTTCTTCTCTCTTATCGTGTTTCTCTTTTCTTGGAGGTCTTGATTATTGGACATTCGGAAACCCAAATGCAGAGAAAAAAACCTTTATATACGAATGTCACAGTGCGTACCTAATAGGCTGATTAAATACTTGGAAGTTCAATAGATCCAATCTGTAAAAGAACACAGTACATAAACGGCATATGGTAAAATAAATACATCCCTTGGGCCGGCAGTTTGTTTAAGTCCTCGGTCATCCGGACATTTTTTGCACTCGCCCTACGGGCTCGTACAAAAATTTGTCAGGCTGACCTCGGACTTAACACACTTTTTCCCGGCCCCGGGAGGTATTATATAATACCAAGAAAAGGAGAGGCCCCAGGACAGAGCCCTGGGGCACTCCACTTCTCACTTCCCTATCTCTGCTGGTCTCGCCGCTAACGCAAACCCTCATTTGACGTCCTGTGAGAAAGGATGCAACCCATTGGAGAAGATGGCCGTAAATGCCCAATCTGTATAATTTCTCAAGGCACACATCATGGCACACCACATCAAACGCCTTGCTGAAATCAAATCAAATAACATCGACCACGCCCCCTTCATCCATTTATTTTGACACTTTGTTGAAGACCAACAAGAGTTGGTCAACGGTTGACCTCCCGGAACGAAAGCCAAACTGGTGCTCGGTGAGGAGATTTGCTTCCAGGTATTCACGAAAGTACGAACATAAAATGCGTTCCAGTTCCTTCCCGCATGCCGAGTTTATGCTAATTGGCCGCTAATTTAGAGGGTCGTAGCAGACACCCTGCTTGAATATGGGTATGACTAAAGATGATTTCCACTGGTTAGGCACACAACCTTCCTGGATATATTTATTGTAGATGATGGTCAGGGGTTCTGCTAACTCGGAGGCACACTCTTTTAGCAGCATGGGATGTATGCCATCAGGGCCCATAGAAGAATCGACATCAATCTGGGAGAGGACTGCCTTCACACGATCAACAGAGAGATGGGGCGTTTCCAGAACTCCCTCAAACTCCTGATGGGGAGCCGGATTGGAAGGGCCTGTATTCGTATACAGAGGCAAAGGCATCGGCCAAGCATTCACACATTTGCCCCGCATTGTGTGATGGCTGCCCAGATTCCAGACGCAATGGCCCTACAGATGGACGGCCAACCTTCTTTTTACGGATGTAGGCATGAAGGATCTTAGAATTTTCCTTAAATCTTTGTATAAGGCTCTCTTCATAGTTAGCCTGGGACCTAACCACAAAAGTTATACAGCGATGATTGGTTTCAGCAAATGATGAATAAGCCAAGCGGTTGACTTCAGCCTTCCTACCCAAGTGTCGTCTTGCAGCCTTGTAGTGACACCAAGCTCTTTGCTTTTCATGAATGAGGCTTGTGGGGGGCTCTAGTGGGCCAGGGAGGTTTGACCATATGAGAGGATTTAATAGAAACAAATTCCTCAATCAGCTGATTTGTGTAGTCAGCAAAATAATCAAATGAATCAGATGCATTTAAATCCTCAAGTGAACGCTAACTCTTCCCCTCTAGCTTGTGACGGATGGCATTGAAGTTCCCTCTGTGCCATGTTCTGTGTTGAGGGGTACTGTTAGGCTAGTTGTCAGAAGTGGCAGAAAACATCAATCATGGTAGGACAGTGAGCGCAGCCAGGAAGAGGAAGACACCTGAACCTGTCCAACACGGTCTATGTCAGAAGTCAGGATTAGGTCAAGTGTATTGCCAGACCTGGGGTAGGTGGACTCGCTTATCCACTGAGTAAGACCAAGGAGGTCAAACACCTCCAAGAAACTTCTCTCGAGAGGAGGGCATGCCAAGGAAGGACCACCACTACACCAATCGATGTTGGGAAGATTAAAGTCGCCCAGGAGCATTATTTATTTTCTTTGGCAAAAGTCAGCAATGAAATCTGCAAGTAAAAGGTTGAGCAAAGTGGTATAGGATGGAGGTTTATAAATGACCAGTACATAGACATTGTATGCCAATAAGTGGAAGGAGAGAATATTTGGTTTGTGAGCAACAACTTCATCAATAAGGAGACTATCATGAACATATGCACACACACCATGTTTATAAACGGAACCCTCAGAATCACTCCGTAGGAGCCCGAACATGGGAATATCAACAAAGGAATTTGGTGTATGGGCCAGCAAGTGGGATTCTGTAACACATATTACTTTCAAGATGTTGGACTGGATGAAGGCCTGGAGGGAATGGAGTTTGGAACTCAATCCATTCAGATTGACCTGTGCAAATTCTAGAACAGTGGAGGTTGTCACTGGAGAACGGGCAGCTAGTTTCAACGTGGGGGCAGACGGTGCATGCTGGCCATCAACCTCAATCCCCGTGACACCAGAGTGGGCAGATTTGGCACCAGATGAAGACATCTCGTTCCGCTTAGCCTTCCTCTTTTCATAAAGTTCAGTGCGCTAGGCACGGGTCAAGTCCCTGGAGATGTAGACTGAGCTGTGCATAGAGTCCTTGAGCTTTTTAGCATTGTCCAGAACTGACTTTCTCTGCTCCTCAGAGATGATCTTAGCTCGGAACAACATGGGATGACCCGGGATCTGTGTGATGTCAGCAAGATCAACTTTCATACCAAACTGAGTCTCAGCAAGCTGAGCAAATTTTGTGGCAGCATCACGAGGACCAGAGGCAGACAGGCCCTTGATGATGATTGACTGACGTCTCTTATCCCTCTCCCTCATTTCCCTGAGCTCCTCTCGAATCATTGTGCGGTCAGTTGACTGACGTCTCTTATCCCTCTCCCTCATTTCCCTGAGCTCCTCTCGAATCATTGTGCGGTCAGTTGACTGACGTCTCTTATCCCTCTCCCTCATTTCCCTGAACTCCTTTCGAATCATTGTGCGGTCAGTTGACTGACGTCTCTTATCCCTCTCCCTCATTTCCCTGAGCTCCTTTCGAATCATTGTGCGGTCAGTTGACTGACGTCTCTTATCCCTCTCCCTCATTTCCCTGAGCTCCTCTCGAATCATTGTGCGGTCAGTTGACTGACGTCTCTTATCCCTCTCCCTCATTTCCCTGAGCTCCTTTCGAATCATTGTGCGGTCAGTTGACTGACGTCTCTTATCCCTCTCCCTCATTTCCCTGAACTCCTCTCGAATCATTGTGCGGTCAGGAGGCAGAGGTGGGGAAGGGCCAGGTGCTGAGGACTGTTGGATGGAGACACCGGGCTGGGAGGTATTGCTGGTTCTTTGAGTAAGGGCCTTCACCTGAGATGAAAGATCAGTCAGAACAGAACACATACCAAGAAACTGTTGGACAAGTTGACGCAAGGTTTCTTTCATCTCTTTGTCAGCACCAGAGGACGCACTCACCCTGTCTTGTGGCTTATCCAGTTGACATTTCATGCAAATGAATTTGATGCCACGCCCATCATATTTTAGGATGGCATTTAGCATGTCCTGTGGCAGACCCGAACACATCTCTGTGCCATGCACCCATGTTTCACAGTCATCGCAGCCGATTGGGCCCTCACCAACATCCGCATTGCATGTCCCATAGAGCTGCTGACCATCAGATTCATCTGCCTTAGCAGACGCTGAGTCAGACTGGCTGTTGAGCCTGGCTTGGCTCCTTGGTCTACCTTTACCAGGCATAATGGGACCATGCACAATTACCAGCCAACACAACACAATTACTAACACAATTACTAGCCACATAACTCAATGCAAAGCTAAACACAAAAACAATACACAGGAAACGGCGCTAGCATACCATGCAATAAATATAAGCACGAGGTATAGCAGGGACGCAGGATAAGGAAGTTGCAGCATGCAGGCGAGCAAGCTGATGCACGCACAGGGTTATCTGGCAGGATAAGCAGACGGTATTTCCGACCAGGGTTTGCATGCAGCGTTGATCACCAGCTGGAGTTCACATGCAGTGCAGTGCAGTTCATCAGGTGCATGCAGATTTCCTCGGTGGTCATGTGATGTCTGAGGGAAGGCTGGCCCCTCGGTGGCCTTGTGATGTCTGAGGGAAGGCTGGCCCCTCGGTGGCCATGTGATGTCTGAGGGGATGCTGGCCCCTCGGTGGCCATGTGATATCTGATATCTGAGGGGCCCCTCGGTGGTCATGTGATGTCTGAGGGAAGGCTGGCCCCTCGGTGGCCATGTGATGTCTGAGGGAAGGCTGGCCCCTCGGTGGCCATGTGATGTCTGAGGGGATGCTGGCCCCTCGGTGGCCATGTGATATCTGAGGGAATGCTGGCCCATCGGTGGCCATGTGATATCTGAGGGAATGCTGGCCCCTCGGTGGCCGTGTGATGTCTGAGGGAATGCTGGTCTCTCGGTGGCCGTGTGATATCTGAGGGAATGCTGGCCCCCCGGTGGCCATGTGTTGTCTGAGGGGATGCTGGCCCCTCGGTGGCCATGTGATGTCTGAGGGAATGCTGGTCTCTCGGTGGCCGTGTGATATCTGAGGGAATGCTGGTCTCTCGGTGGCCATGTGTTGTCTGAGGGAATGCTGGCCCCTCGGTGGCCATGTGTTGTCTGAGGGAATGCTGGCCCCTCGGTGGCCGTGTGATATCTGAGGGAATGCTGGCCCCTCGGTGGCCATGTGATGTCTGAGGGAATGCTGGTCTCTCGGTGGCCGTGTGATATCTGAGGGAATGCTGGCCCCTCGGTGGCCATGTGATGTCTGAGGGGATGCTGGCCCCTCGGTGGCCATGTGTTGTCTGAGGGGATGCTGGCCCCTCGGTGGCCATGTGATGTCTGAGGGAATGCTGGTCTCGGTGGCCGTGTGATATCTGAGGGAATGCTGGCCACTCGGTGGCCGTGTGATGTCTGAGGGAATGCTGGCCCCTCGGTGGCCGTGTGATGTCTGAGGGAATGCTGGCCCCTCGGTGGCCATGTGATGTCTGAAGGAATGCTGGTCTCTCGGTGGCCGTGTGATATCTGAGGGAATGCTGGCCCCTCGGTGGCCGTGTGATGTCTGAGGGAATGCTGGCCCCTCGGTGGCCGTGTGATGTCTGAGGGAATGCTGGCCCCTCGGTAGCCGTGTGATGTCTGCTGCTGACATCTGCTGCCTGCTGCCGCGGAACTCTGTCGACTCACCCTGCTGACGGTGAGACCGGTGTCCAGCAGCTCGGGCAGCAGCTCGCCCGTGTTGAGCAGCTCGGTGACGCGCTCTAGGTAGATGGAGCTGAGGGCCTCCAGCCGGTGGCGGTGCCGCGAGCTACCGGACCGCAGCGGCCGTATCCGCACCGGGTCACAGGTGGCGCTGTCGTCGCCGTCTCCACCGGCGCCGGAGTCGACCACCAGGGGAGTCATCAGCTGGCTGCCGAATGAGTGCAGAGGTTAGGGGAGCTGATGAGCGAGGGCATAGGGACATTTCAGGGATGGAAGGGAGCGTATTTTGTAAGTTCAATCTGCATCTGTAGTATAGTCCACAAAACAGTAAAAGACCAAAAGACCAACGCCTCTCTGTAAGAAGGCGGTGGTCGCAAAGTTGTGTTTTACCGACAGCATGGCGTTTGCAAATGTGATAACAGTTGTGTGCAGTTGTTTCCCCGTGAGCAATTGGGATTCAAGGGGTTCGACTTACAGCAGGAGTATGACGTGTATGATGCCACCTGGCATGGCGGTGCCTTCCCGTCATACCTACTGCAGACGACCGGAGGGTTTCGTTTAACGTTATGAACAACGCACTGATGAAAATCGATATAAGAGGTAGATTCGTCGATGAAACACTACCTATTGAAGCAAACATCGATCGTTATGAGGTCTCAGAATATGAGTGTGAAAATAAAATAGCTCCCGATGGGTAATGGAATGATTTAGTGTAGTTCTTGGTTCTTACCGCTCTCTTTTCTTGGCAGCTGCCATGAACTTATTCATCATTTTAGCCTGCTGTTGTGCTGATATCATAGCCTTCATGTTGTTCAGACGAACGGAAGTAGAGATGCTACGACAGAACATCGCTGGTATTGGACGCAGGACGAACATGGCGAATTACTTCTCCTGAAACAACAATTACCTGTCACCTCACCACCATACGGTAATCAACGATCAAAATAAAAACACCCGACATGGAAACAACATGGAAACTGCGTACTAATGAGATGTTAGCCGAGTTACGGACTGTTAACTGCAGCTCTGCGGGTAGGCCGGTCCCGTGGTGAGAAATTCCGCAGCTCTGCGCCGGCCCGGGGCGGTCGGCCGGTGACCGGCGGATGGGTCGCGAGGTCAGGAGGGCAGTCGTTGGCAAACACTCGCGTGGCATTCGTTGCCGACGGCGGATGTGGCGCGTGTCGAGACGACTGACAAACTGACGACTCAAGACTGAGACACAAGACATCGGCGCTAATAGTCAATACTGACTGATGCGTCGAATACATAACAAAAAAGTCGTTGGCAGACAGCTAACCGAGACGCGCCAGGAAAATACACGTCCGTAGTAAATACGGCGTGTATGCAGATGGAGGTGACGGAGAGCGACTCCCAACATTTGGTGCAGTGGGTAATCATTTCTAATTCATTCATTGTGGTGGAACATTGAGTGGTGCATTCAAGCAGTTGATCATATACATTCCAATAGAAACATTTGTTTCTCTCAATAGGCTGGATAGATACACTTCCTATGTGTGGGGGGTCGCAGTACCCTTGGTGGGGGGGGGGGGGGGGGCTTAACCCTATTTGTAACAGGCTCCTGGCTACCCCTATTTGTAACAGGGGGGGGGGGGGCGGATTCCGCCCCGCCCCCCCCCCCCGGAGATCTCGAGATCTACCCGTCCGATTTTCAAAAATGAAACGGTGTTTGTTTCCCCTCAACATGATCTACATTTATAAATAATAAAAATGTCTAAATTTTGGATAGGGGGCAACAGGGGGGCAAAAACTACAAATTTTAGTGGTATTTTTGATCCAACATAGCTTTCATGTTTATCGACCGATTTTAACAACTAATTGGAATCGATAGAGATTGAATTGGAAATTGATATATGACGGTGACGTTTGAAAATTCAAAAATCATAGGCGTGTGCAGGTCACTCAATATGGGGGTGAAGTAAATGCGTAATAAAACCATTTTTTGATGTTGTTTTTTTGATAAATGAAATGGTATGTGATTGTGACACTAGACAAAATAGTTATAAATCTTTTTTTGCCATAGGCGGTACCAGGTTAGTGAAAAAGGGAGGTAAATTGGAAAAAATATGAACCGCAGACAAGTTGCTACCCAGCACTATAAATATGTTACTGATCGTAGATAGTTCCTTTTTGAATGTTGTACTTCATCATAGGCGTATCCAGGATCCAAACTGGGGCGGCGCAAGACCTTTTGATAAGCATATTATCCGCTATTATGATACTAACTAGTCAACAGTGACTATTTCACTTACAACTTCAATTAACATTACTTACCCCCTTTTTACCATACCTGGACTCGCCTATTATCTTATAATCGTTCGTAGAGTAGCCTGTGGTGTGTTTCATCCGAAAACTGCAGTATGTTATGTCATTGTACGCCCATGTCTCTTAGTTTACTTGCAATAATGACCCCCTTTCTTCCATTCCTGAGCGCGCCTCTGAAAAAAATGACTTCTTCTGAAAAAATTCCCTTTGCTGGCTTCATATGTGCATATATCATTATAAGCTAAACGTCTATTGCGCCGTTATCGCTGGCATATCGTCATCTCCATGCCAGTCACCCCCCTTTTCATGTGCCTGAACACGCCCCTGAAACTCTATATGTAATAAATCATGCAAATAATGGAAGCAGAAGCTTTCTTGTACATCTTGATAGCTATAAATGCCCCTTACATAGCTCTATTGGCTTCCCGACAAGCATTGAATACTTCCTGGAAACCCCCCTTTTCAAGCCCCTGAAACCGCCTCTGCCATGCAATTTTTATGATATTTCATTAACATCAACTAATTTGCACTTGTTGCAATCACCGTAAACCGATGTAACTCCTTTATACTTGATGCAGTTAGGAAGAAACCGTGAAGATCGCATTTCCGTATTATCGCCAAATGTCGCCTCCGAACCCACCCAAAACTGGGCCCTGGAACCGCCTCTGTTCAGGTTAAGAACTCAAATTTTTTACTCCAAATGCGGTATTCAATTATATGAAAAGTCCCAAAATTTCATGGGCCTGCTCCCTGCCGTTCTGGAGATATCTGCGAAAAACATGAGGGGGGGGGGCGGAATCCGCCCCCCCCCCTGTTACAAATAGGGTTAAACCCCTTTAACAATGCCTGATACTTGTCAGTTCCTTATCTAGGCTAGGTTTTCTATTTTTTCTTGGTAGATGAGTACATATTGTCAACTAGAAAGGGCACAAAATTACTTACTTCAAATGAAAAATAACATGAAGAAAATTACATTGTGGCAATTGGCAATACCAAACATAGGTAGGCTTACTAACAATGTTGGCACAACATGAACAATGCAACACTTTAAATATTTTATTTCTGGTCAAGATGCTTTACCTAATGGAAGATACCAAAATTGTCAAAAAATGGCGATCGACTACACAGATAAGCCCCCCCCCCCCCGAAAAAACATGAATGACCTTGATACCATCAAGCTCTAAGTTTGATGTTATTACTTTTTGTTCTTAGCCACTGACACTGCCAGCTCCTTTCAACATTTTCCTTTCTAATACAGTGAGTTTGGTCCCTTCCTAATACAGTGAGTCCTTTGGTGTAGTTTGGTCCCTGGCACTGTCAGTCACCTCCATAATGTCCCTCTAGTGCCCACCAACAATCAAGGCAGTGTTTAAATTCCTTTCGCCCCCGACAGTGTCCATCTGCTCAAAAAGGTTTTTATGTCAAGCATTTAGCACATGTTCTTTTATCAATCAATGGTTCCCAGGAATTCTAGGTCATTTTAGCTTTTGGTGAAGATAGAAAACATTGGAAACAACAAACACATTCAAAAACTGGAAAGGTATGTGGTGCCCATCTCATAATCTGGCTGTTGCGTCCCTGTCACCCCGTCACCATCTCATAATTCGATCCCTCCACCGGGCCTCTGCTGACACCATGACCCGAGCGGCGGCCACTGACGCCGAGTCGGCACCGAGCTGTCGCCAGGCCTGATGGTGTCAGCGTTATCAGAGAGCCACCGTCGAATGTCCACTCTGTGACCTTGTGACCCTGTATTCCGGTCCGTCAGACTGCTGCGCAGTAACGGGTTCGACCGACCACCACGAGAGGGCAGCGAGGTAGCCTTTCGACCAATCAGGACACGAAGGGCATGCCTCCCTGCGCAGAGACAGAGAGACCTTCCTTCCTCCGCGGACGCTCACCATTTTCATCACATTTTTTTTTCATCAAAGGTTTTCATTAAATAAAATGGTTTTCCAGCAAATGCTGTGACCAAGGCAGAAGGAGAACTGTCATTAGAATGTTATAATTGTCAGAACCAATTGAATAGGAAAACCAGCCTACAAACTACAGGAGCAGTAAAGAATCAGTCCAAGAGGACACTGTTAATAATAACTTCCCAGCTTCCACCATGTTATCGTAGGTACCTATCAAGGGCGGCGCCACCAATTTTTGATAGGGGGAGGGGAAGGGTCCATTTTTTTATCTTAGAAAATCGAGTTTCAATGCAATTATCAAATACAAAACGTCAAAAGGACGGAAATGATAGTCTCTTAACAATGGCTATCTCAGATTTGCAATTTTTTTTTTTTGACCCCCCAAAATAAACAAACTGATTTTTTCCGGAAAATTCCCACAAAATAAAAACATTTGAAGATATTAAAGGGAAATATTGACCTTTTTCCACAAAAATGGAGTTAGCACTTGAAATCGCCAAACGAGACCAAAATATATTGTAAATTCATGACATTTTGCATGAAAACTTTCCTACCGAAAGATATTTCAAGTTAAAGTTGATAAGCGTTCCACACTTTTAACGACCGGTACTTGCAAGTACTTTTTGGTCCTCATCAAACTGCGGGCTTTTCCCGTATTGTTTTTTTTACGCAATGGAGTGGAAAATATATTGTGCGTTCTGCTTGTTGTGATTATATGCCCGGCGATCTTCTAAAACTAACAGGATTGAACAAAGTGGCAATAAAATCGGATGCTCATCGATGCACATCAACGGCAGCATAGTTAGTGGTTGCGACCCTCAATTTTTGAAAATCAATTCATTTGTTTTCAACATTAGGAGTTTTGTATAATTTGTATGTGGCTGTATATAACACTATGCTTTATATTATCATGAAAAATAATTATTTTTCCCAAAAAAACTAACAAACAATAACACAAAACTGGCAATTAATTCGGAAGCTCATCGATGCACATCGACGGCGACCTATTTAGCGTCAGCGATTTGTTTACAAAGTCATTGTCATGCTTCTCGGCGCACTTAACCATTGTGGCGAGTTGTTCCTGATTAGTATACCCAAGTCCCGCAGCAGGCTTTGTTAATGACGTCACTGGTTCCATTCTTGTGTAGCATTGCAAAATATATCTGATTTTGAGTTGAAAGCTAATTAAAGACTTATTCAAATAGTTTGAATTTTCTTGTTTATCATTATTAAAGGTATTTTATCACTGTATTTCATAGTAGTTGACACTTCAGAAACTTATGACGTAATAATATTGTATCCAATATGCATTTCTCTCGCCTTTTGCTATTGTGGCGCAGTGCCGAGTGCTTTGCGAATACTGGTAGGGAAGGACGAATTTGTCAATGACCTTCATGAAGTACACAAGGTACTTGTTTTGTATTTTTTCCAAACTTACAACTTTGAATTTGGGATTAATTTGATTTAATTCTTAAATTTAAATAAAGTAATTTTAAAACCATAACGGTAGCCTAAGAAATTGTTGCTAACAAAATCAAAAGGTCATTATTTCCCTTTAAACAAAAACGGAATATATATGGGAGAACTAAGTATGGACGATACTCAAACCAAATTTCAAATCAATATCTTGATTTTTGAATCACTTATAGCCACCTAAGTATAAGTAACTCATGACGTCATTTGTTTAAGTTACGTTTTTTTCTTTTATTGACTAGATACGGACAAATAAATGCCACCGCTGTATTTCTGAGACCAAACTGGTCTAGAAACATGCGTTTTTTATTTATATTAATCAATTTCAAATTTTGACCTTATGTGACCTGAGGGCTATTATATGGGGTCAGGTTGTGCAAATGGCTAAAACTATACAATTTTACGTGTAAAATAACCCATAAAACATGTGTTGCATGGCTTTAGTAGACCTCTTGCCAATAGTGACCTTTTGTGACCAGACTTTTTTCTTTCTTTCTTTTCTAACCGCCACCCATTAGGTGACCAGGAGTGCCCCCGCCCTCGATCCCAACGATGCACGACACCTTACGTTAACACCAGAGAACAAAAAAGAAAATGTCGCGGCACTCCCAGCTAAGAAATGGAAACAAACATAGAAAAGCATATGAAGAGAGGTGGTTTGGGTGTTAGATGTGGTGATATAAGAGAAGGCGAAAAGTAGTAATTGTTGAAAACAGCAAATGACTGCCCCCCAACTACGTCCCAGGATATCATCCTCACTCATCCTCATCCAGGACAGGATGAGGATGGATTAATTCACTCTGATCCTCATTCAGGACAGGATGAGGATGGATTGATTCACGGTGTTAGTAAAGGGGATATCAGTCATACAGGGCGGAGGACAAATTCTGGTCTATTTTCTTGCTTTTCTTGCTGGTACTTTGGGACCCCACTCAGCTAAGCGTAGCTTGTTGCTGAGTAGGGATCCCGAAGCCAGCGCCAATTAATGGGTATATACCTAATGATACCATATAATAATATATCTGGTATTATATATTAGGAAATGATAATGGATCGTCTGTGGATAATATATGACAGGAGAGGTGATTATGATATATAGGACAAATATGAAATCCGAGAATATTTCACATTGTTCTTATGCAATGAACATGAAGGGTGATACACTCAGTACCTACCGATACGTAAATTATGTTATGTGTAATTATGTGTAATAAGAGTTGTAACATTGTACTATTCTTGTTAAGTGTTGCATAATAATATTATTGTATGATTGTAATCACGTATATTATTATTACTATGTCAAGCTGACAAGTGTTTCTTACATATTGTAAGAATTAACCAAATGTTTGCGAACAATACTTTGTATAATAGTCTTAGATGTTGGAATATCGTTTAAGTTTGGAAATTGAGGGGCTATGATATTATTCCATAGCTTAGGGCCAAGGCAACTGGTGATGAATAATCGATAATTGCGGTTTGATAATGGTTGCTTTAAATGTTTAGTTTGCCTTCTGTGAGGACTATTGGCTTCATGTATTTCATATATTTTGTCAAAAGCTATTGGTAACTGTTTAGTTATGAACTTTTGCATCACAATGATTATCTGTGATTTTGCTATATCGGCTAACTTCAATATGTTATATTGTTTGAAAATTGGCTCTGAACTATGTGGGGGGGGGGGGGTATACATATTCAATCAGTCTCACAGCCCTCTTTTGTAAAATCACTAGCTTATCAAACTGAGAATTATAGTTACTACCCCAATCATGCAACAATAATTCAGATAGGGAAGAATTAGACTATTATACAAAGTATGTGCAGTTCTTTTGTCTAAGCAGTACCTTACTGTTGCTATTATTCCAATGTTTCTACTAACTATGTTAGATATAAACTCAATATGCTTTGTAAACTTAAGTGTTTAATCAATTACCACGCCCAAGTATTTTATGTTAGCATTTTCATCTACAGGTATGTTGTTCATCTTCACATCAAGCTTGAAAACTGAGGAATGGGTTGTGTAATGTTGGGTAAATGTCTTTGAGACATTTAGTGAGAGGAAGTTGGCACAAAACCAGTCAGTGATGCGCAGTAAAAGTGCATTTACAGTTATTTGAAGATTAGTGCTACTTTTACTTTTAAATACAATTGCAGTGTCATCAGCATATGATAAGCAAGTCATATAAGTGCTTAACTTTGGCAAATCATTTATGTATATGATGAAAAGAATTGGGCACAAAATCGACCCCTGGGGAACACCCATGGTGACTCCTTTATAAGCTGATAATGTATTTCTGATTTTAACACATTGTGTTCTTCCTGATAAATATGATGAGATAATTGTATGAGACTTGTGCCTGACACCATATTTATGAAGCTTTTTCAGAAGGAGGTCGATGTTTACTGTAACAAATGCCTTTTTAAATCAAGATACAAACCCAATGCAAATTCTCCCTCCTCAAAAGCCCTAGTAATGGTATCCTGAAGAAGAAGAATAGGCATGTAGGTGGCTTTGTTTTTCTGAAAACCAAACTGATTTTCATGAATAATGTGGTTCTGATTTAAATGACTGATGAGTCGAGAGTATATGAGTTTTTCAAGAATTTTTGACATGAAAGGTAATATACTTATAGGTCTATAGTTATCTACAAGTTGACACTTACCACTTTTAAATATTGGTTTGATTACAGCTATTTTGAGGATGGATGGAAATGTTCCAGATTCCAAGCTGGAGATGAAAAGATGAAGAACAGGTTTAAGTATGGCTAGAAATGATAACTTAAACAGTTTTGCACTTATCTATGTTATCTGCTACAAGTGCATAAGTGCATGTTATATAATATATGCATGTTATAATATAATAATCTCAATATGTATCTATGTTATGTTATCTCCACCGGCCCCAACATTCTTCAATCCATTAATAATGTTTACTAGTTCTTCTTCATTTGTCGATTCTAAGTTCATTTAATTTGCAACGTTTGGAAGCAGCTGAAGGGGATTAAATGAAGACCGCAGGATAGTTTTGCTAAGCTTCTCACCAATTTCGGTGAAGAAGGAATTGAAATTGTCTGCTATAACTACATCATCTGTTACTGCTTCTCCACTTGCATCTATAATCCTAGCTGGAGCACTGTCTGCTTTTTGTTTTGATTTAATTAAGGTTTGCAAAGTTTGACATGTTTGCTTCAAGTTCCCCGTGTTTAGCAAATTCGTCCTGATAATGTTTCCTTTTGGCAGCTCTAATCAGTTTTGTAAGTATATTTCGATATAGATTATACTTTGCTATATTGATGGGTGTTTCAGTTTTTCTTTAAATAATTCGTTTTTATGTGCAATGGAAAGTAAGATAGCAGGCGAGACTCAGGGTCTGCGGGGACTATTCTTTCTGGATAGCTGCCTTATATATGAAAACTTTGTGATTCCCTCATTGTATACATGAGTGATTTTATTTGCAAAAAGGTCAGGGCAGAGTTCGTCCTCTATGTTCTCCAGGGTTTGAGTAAGGAAATTCTTAAATTCATCAATTATTTTATAGTTGAACACTTGTTGTCTTGTTGTTGTAATGTGTGCATTGCTTTTGGAGGAGCTCATGTTGAAGGTGAGCGAGGCAAATACTGGAAAATTATCTGAAATGTCATTTAGAAGAATGCCTGAGTGCATCACCCTTGATAAGTCATTGCAGAAGATATTATCAAGTAGGGTGCAGGATGGCAGAAAGACTGTTTTAAATGTTTTAATCCTGGGGACTGGAGGTGTCCTCTCTTATGTTATTAGTAAACTCAACAAACGCTTAGATTGTTCCTTTCCCTTCAAGAGCAACCATGGTGACCATCGTCACTTGCCACGCCACACCACAAACACAGTTGGTATTGCCAAACATAATGAAGCATAACTATACCAAAAACACTGCAAACAGCCACCCTGCGTAGGCCTGTTTATGCTGGGTCATGTGACCATGTTCTCCATGCTTTAGAGAACTTAAACCTAAACTGTAATATACATATGGTTCTCTCTGGGCAGATGCCTGTGCAAATGCCTAATAACATCAATTATAGCAACACAATACAGGCACATTTTAAAATAACATGTGTCTGGCTGTGCCAGTGTGCTTGTGGAAATGTGCTTTGGGATTGGTGGCTGATGGGTCAGGCTATCTTTCATTAACTTATTAATACCAGACTGTGGAAAGTCTCATCAATAATATATCAGATGCCATGTGTTTTCATTGCCAGCACTTTGCTATACCGACATATCAATATAATGCATGTATGTG
>JAXIVJ010004216.1:0-85289 GCA_036785665.1 Chirona hameri | reverse complement strand
TGCCCTAGCAAATATTAACTGCACGATGCAGCCGTTATTGCGTGAAGAACAGTGCAGGTACGGGTCGACAAAATACATGCTACGTAACAAAACTAACGATAATAACCATAACATCATACAAAGTCAGTGAGCGTGCATAGGAGATACGTCGAGTCCTTGCGATTCGCCAGATTGGGGCTGCTACTAAGTGTTCAACAAAGAGTTCACAAAACACTCCACACCAGTGCTCACTGCTCAGCCCCCCCCCCCTCCCCCGTCCCCCGGCGGCTGGCTCACCTCTCCGTGAAATATGAGGATCTGGAAGAATGTGTCCATGAGGAGGATGCGGTCCGGCTGGATGCTGCTCGTATCCAGCAGCACCGGCTCCGGCGGCCCGTTGAAGCTGTAGCTGTACAGGATCGGCTGGATCATGATCAGGCTCTGCGTCAGGTCCTCCCGCATCAGCATGTGCCTGCAGAACGGAGGTCGAGCGAAGGCGTCAGGCAACGGCACGGGTAAATAGCATGGCGTTAGCGCATTCATTAAAGGCTTAACCCGCGTCCCGCGGGGGGAGGGCAAAATCTCCCCCCCCCCCTCCAGATTGTCTCAATTACTTGACAACTATGATAGACATTGACGTGAACTTGCAGTACCTTATGCTACATCAATTATACGTATTCTAACCAAATTTCGCAAGTTTTGACGCAAATTGCAAATTGAGTTTTGACACAAATTGCAAATAAAAACGTCAAAAGAAAGGAAATGACATTCTCTTTCAAATGGCTATCTCGGATTTGCGAAATTTTGTGTTGTTACCCCAAAAATGATAAAAACTGATGTTTCGGAGAATTTCTAAAAAATTGAAGATACTAAAAACACTGAAGATATATCTAACCAAGTATGGACGATACCCAAACCAAATTTCAAAGCAATATCTTTATTTTTGACTGACTTATGGTTCCTTAAGTATAAGTAACTCATGACGTCATTTTCTAAGTTACGTTTTTTGGCTTTGATTGACCAGATACAGACAAATAAATGCCACCGCTATATTTCTCAGACAAAGCTGGTCTAGGAACATGCCCTTTTATTTAGATTAATCAATTTCAAATTGTGTCCTTATTGTGACCTGACCTTAACCTGAGGGCCATTATATGGATCAAGTTGTGAAAATGACTGCTACTATCGAATTATACGTGTAAAATCAGCCATACAACATGTGTCGCATGGCTTTCGTAGACCTGTGACCTGTTGTGACCTGACCTTGACCTTTGCTTACAATTTCACTTTTGCTTTTGCGGGAGATGCATTATACCTTTGAAAGTACTTTGTGCGATAATAGTCGCAGTCTAAGGCTTTGGATGGAAAGTATGGCCCAAAAACCCAAATACCTCAATTGACATTTGACCTGACCGTGACCCGTGACCTTATTTTGAAACTTTCGCGTATGCTTTAGATGCGTCTCATTGAGAGATTTCGATTGCCGCCCTGCGCGTCTCGCTGCGGTTATTGGTTCGGAAGATAACGAGGGGGCAGAATCTGCACCCCTCCCCAGCGGGGCGCGCTCGGCTGGAGACCCAGCGGGGCGTGGGGGTTAACAGTTCAAAACATTAAACAGAAGTCACTGAACATACGTCATAAGTAAACATGAGCGGTAATGTTTTAACTGCTATGACTTCAGCTGTCATTGGGCGCCGCCTGTTTGATGAATCATATAGATACAAGATACAAGATACAAGATACAAGGTACAAGGTACAAGGTACAAGATACAAGGTACAAGATACAAGATACAAAATACAAGGTACAAGATACAAGATACAAGGTACAAGGTACAAGATACAAGGTACAAGATACAAGGTACAAGATACAAGATACAAGATACAAGATACAAGATACAAGATACAAGATACAAGGTACAAGATACAAGATACAAGGTACAAGATACAAGATACAAGGTACAAGATACAAGGTACAAGGTACAAGATACAAGATACAAGATACAAGATACAAGGTACAAGGTAGTTCCTGACACGAGAACATACCCGAGTGAATCGTTGGCGCTACAATGTCTACCTTCACCAAAGGGACTATCACCGCTCCATACCACGAGCAATGGCCACACAGCATCATAGTCGGACAGACGAACCCGTGACAGAGTGAGCCCTCACCGGTACACGAGCAATGGCCACACAGCATCATAGTCGGACAGACGAACCCGTGACAGAGTGAGCCCTCACCGGTACACGAGCAATGGCCACACAGCATCATAGTCGGACAGACGAACCCGTGACAGAGTGAGCCCTCACCGGTACACGAGCAATGGCCACACAGCATCATAGTCGGACAGACGAACCCGTGACAGAGTGAGCCCTCACCGGTACACGAGCAATGGCCACACAGCATCATAGTCGGATAGACGAACCCGTGACAGAGTGAGCCCTCACCGGTACACGAGCAATGGCCACACAGCATCATAGTCGGACAGACGAACCCGTGACAGAGTGAGCCCTCACCGGTAGAAGCTGGTCTCGTCAGGTGAGTTGTTGAAGACCTGCAGGAAGGGCGAGCGGCGCAGATGGAACATGAACTGCGGGTACAGGCTGAAGTTCTCCGACAGACGGAAGCTGTTGGGGTCGTCCTTGTTGTACTCACCGAACTTCTGCACCAGACGGATTAGCATCCGGTCCACCTGTCCGGGTCAGAGGTCAGATGGAGGTCAAACGGGGTCAGACGGGACAGACGGGATCACACGGGTACAGACTGGATCACATGGGGGTTGCACGGGGGTCAGACTGGATCAGATGGGGGTTGCACGGGGGTCAGACGGGACACACGGGGTCGCACGGGGACAGACAGGATCACACGGGGACATACGGGGTCAGATGGGGTCACACGGGGGTCGCACGGGGTCGCAAGTGGGTCGCACGGGGGTCGCACGGGGGTCGCACGGGGGTCGCACGGGGGTCGCACGGGGGTCACACGGGGGTCGCACGGGGGTCGCACGGGGCTTGCACGGAGGTTGCACGGAGGTTGCACGGGGGTCGCACGGGGGTCGCACGGGGGTCGCACGGGGGTCGCACGGGGGTCGCACGGGGGTTGCACGGGGTTGCACGGGGGTTGCACGGGGGTCGCACGGGGGTCGCACGGGGGTCGCACGGTGTCACACGGGGTCACACGGGGACAGACGGGGTCACACGGGGTCAGGTGATGCCAGATGGGGTCAGACGGGTCAGATGGGCTCCGCTGGAGTAGGTTGAGGTCAGACGGATCAGCATCCGGTCCACCTGTCCAGGTCAGGGCCAGGGCTCAGGTGAGGTAAGACGGTGTTAGAAGAGTGGGGTCAGGTTGATATCAAATTGAAAGCAAGAGCCAATTCAAACTCTCAATCCACCGGATGAATTAGCACCCACCGAATAATACAACCACTAGACAATTTTAGTATACACACATCCGTATTTATATACAGGAGTATCCCAACAAATACACAAACACAATACAGCCCGATTTGTTTTGACGACTCAATTTGTTTTGAGTCGACTGAAGTCCTACTCAACAGCCGAATAACTGAATCGACTCTTGACTGAGGTGATGTTAACAAAAAATGAATCGACTCACTCAAGTGCTGTTTTTTTTCTCATATTAAATCGACTCGACTCGAACAATATATTTGAGTCGAATCATTTTGACTCATCATCACAAGTTAAATTCTTACTTGATGTTGACCGGGGAAGGGTGTCCGCAGAATCGCATTTTATCTAGTGTAAGCTGGTTTGCTCAGGGCGGAGGGGGCTGGCCCCAGTGGCCCCCTTAGCTATGTACATGTTGTAACATACTCACATTTGTTTGAGCCGAAGGTCGGACTCACAGCCGAAGAACTGACTCGACTCTTGGCTCAGTGCTGTTTCAAACAAATTGAATCAACTCGACTCTTGACTCAAGTCCTGTCTTTTTAATTAAATCAACTCGACTCATGACTCATCCAAACATGTCCGACTCATGAGTCGATTCATGACTCAACTCTGAGTCGGTTACAAGTCTGGCCGAGACATCCATTACGCGAGCCGTGTAGAGGTAACTCACCCAGCGGAGCACGTCCCTACCCTCGGCGCTCTCGGCTCTCCACACCGCCATCCGGCCCATGGTGACGGCCGCGACCCGTGTAGAGGTAACTCACCCAGCGGAGCACGTCCCTACCCTCGGCGCCCTCAGCTCTCCACACCGCCATCCGGCCCATGGTGACGGCCGCGACCCGTGTAGAGGTAACTCACCCAGCGGAGCACGTCCCTACCCTCGGCGCTCTCGGCTCTCCACACCGCCATCCGGCCCATGGTGACGGCCGCGACCCGTGTAGAGGTAACTCACCCAGCGGAGCACGTCCCTACCCTCGGCGCTCTCAGCTCTCCACACCGCCATCCGGCCCATGGTGACGACCGCGACCCGTGTAGAGGTAACTCACCCAGCGGAGCACGTCCCTACCCTCGGCGCTCTCGGCTATCCACACAGCCATCCGGCCCATGGTGACGGCCGCGACCCGTGTAGAGGTAACTCACCCAGCGGAGCACGTCCCTACCCTCGGCGCTCTCAGCTCTCCACACCGCCATCCGGCCCATGGTGATCCGAGACCCGTGCAGAGGTAACTCACCCAGCGGAGCACGTCCCTACCCTCGGCGCTCTCGGCTATCCACACAGCCATCCGGCCCATGGTGACGGCCGCGACCCGTGTAGAGGTAACTCACCCAGCGGAGCACGTCCCTACCCTCGGCGCTCTCGGCTCTCCACACCGCCATCCGGCCCATGGTGACGGCCGCGAGCCGTGTAGAGGTAACTCACCCAGCGGAGCACGTCCCTACCCTCGGCGCTCTCGGCTCTCCACACCGCCATCCGGCCCATGGTGACGGCCGCGAGCCGTGTAGAGGTAACTCACCCAGCGGAGCACGTCCCTACCCTCGGCGCTCTCGGCTCTCCACACCGCCATCCGGCCCATGGTGACGGCCGCGAGCCGTGTAGAGGTAACTCACCCAGCGGAGCACGTCCCTACCCTCGGCGCTCTCGGCTATCCACACAGCCATCCGGCCCATGGTGACGGCCGCGAGCCGTGTAGAGGTAACTCACCCAGCGGAGCACGTCCCTACCCTCGGCGCTCTCGGCTCTCCACACCGCCATCCGGCCCATGGTGACGGCCGCGAGCCGTGTAGAGGTAACTCACCCAGCGGAGCACGTCCCTACCCTCGGCGCTCTCAGCTCTCCACACCGCCATCCGGCCCATGGTGACGGCCGCGAGCCGTGTAGAGGTAACTCACCCAGCGGAGCACGTCCCTACCCTCGGCGCTCTCGGCTCTCCACACCGCCATCCGGCCCATGGTGACGGCCGCGGCCTCCGAGTCGAACCCGGCAGAGATGTGCGCCATGCCTGTCGTGGCGTCCGCCCAGCTGAAACGGTGACGTAATAATGACGTCATATGTATCGCACAAGATGACATTCAGGCTATAACATCTGAAAGCGTTTAGTGGTTGTGACTCAGTACAGTACACTTGTGTAGTATGCACTAAACAACATGGCGCATAACATCAACAGTGGCGGCTAAATATGTGTTAAGAGACAGAGCCCGTCAGCGGGGCTCGTGTCGCCGTCAGTGGACCGCCCGGTGACGGAGCGGGCCCGCCGCGTCCGACCGAGACACTCACCCGGTGACGGAGCGGACCCACCGCGTCCGACCGAGACACTCACCCGGTGACGGAGCGGACCCGGTGACGGAGCGGACCCGGGCGTCCGACCGAGACACTCACCCGGTGACGGAGTCGGCCCGCCGCGTCCGACCGAGACACTCACCCGGTGACGGAGCGGACCCGGTGACGGAGCGGACCCGGGCGTCCGACCGAGACACTCACCCGGTGACGGAGCGGACCCGCCGCGTCCGACCGAGACACTCACCCGGTGACGACGCGGGCCCGCCGCGTCCGACCGAGACACTCGCCCGGTGACGGAGCGGACCCGGTGACGGAGCGGGCCCGCCGCGTCCGACCGAGACACTCACCCGGTGACGGAGCGGGCCCGCCGCGTCCGACCGAGACACTCACCCGGTAACGGAGCGGGCCCGCCGCGTCCGACCGTGACACTCACCCGGTGACGGAGCGGACCCGGTGACGGAGCGGACCCGGGCGTCCGACCGAGACACTCACCCGGTGACGGAGCGGGCCCGCCGCGTCCGACCGAGACACTCACCCGGTGACGGAGCGGGCACAGCGCGTCCGACCGAGACACTCACCCGGTGACGGAGCGGGCCCGCCGCGTCCGACCGAGACACTCACCCGGTGACGGAGCGGGCCCGCCGCGTCCGACCGAGACACTCACCCGGTGACGGAGCGGGCCCAGCGCGTCCGACCGAGACACTCACCCGGTGACGGAGCGGACCCGGTGACGGAGCGGACCCGGGCGTCCGACCGAGACACTCACCCGGTGACGGAGCGGGCCCGCCGCGTCCGACCGAGACACTCACCCGGTGACGGAGCGAGCCTGGGCGTCCGCCCGAGACACTCACCCGGTGACGGAGCGGGCCCAGCGCGTCCGACCGAGACACTCACCTGGTGACGGAGCGGGCCCGCCGCGTCCGACCGAGACACTCCCCCCGGGGACGGAGCGGGCCCGGGCGCGTCCGCCCGAGACACTCACCCGGTGACGGAGCCGGCCCGCCGCGTCCGACCGAGACACTCACCCGGTGACGGAGCGGGCCCAGCGCGTCCGACCGAGACACTCACCCGGTGACGGAGCGGGCCCGCCGCGTCCGACCGAGACACTCACCCGGTGACGGAGCCGGCCCGCCGCGTCCGACCGAGACACTCACCCGGTGACGGAGCGGGCCCGGGCGCGTCCGCCCGAGACACTCACCCGGTGACGGAGCGGACCCGGTGACGGAGCGGACCCGGGCGTCCGACCGAGACACTCACCCGGTGACGGAGCGGGCCCAGCGCGTCCGACCGAGACACTCACCCGGTGACGGTGCGGACCCGGTGACGGTGCGGACCCGGGCGTCCGACCGAGACACTCACCCGGTGACGGAGCGGGCCCAGCGCGTCCGACCGAAACACTCACCTGGTGACGGAGCGGACCCGGTGACGGAGCGGACCCGGGCGTCCGACCGAGACACTCACCCGGTGACGGAGCCGGCCCGCCGCGTCCGACCGAGACACTCACCCGGTGACGGAGCAGACCCGGTGACGGAGCGGACCCGGGCGTCCGACCGAGACACTCACCCGGTGACGGAGCGGACCCAGCGCGTCCGACCGAGACACTCACCCGGTGACGGAGCGGACCCGGCGCGTCCGACCGAGACACTCACCCGGTGACGGAGCGGGCCCGCCGCGTCCGACCGAGACACTCACCCGGTGACGGAGCGGACCCGGTGACGGAGCGGACCCGGTGACGGAGCGGACCCGGTGACGGAGCGGACCAGGGCGTCCGACCGAGACACTCACCCGGTGACGGAGCCGGCCCGCCGCGTCCGACCGAGACACTCACCCGGTGACGGAGCGGACCCGGTGACGGAGCGGACCCGGTGACGGAGCGGACCCGGGCGTCCGACCGAGACACTCACCCGGTGACGGAGCCGGCCCGCCGCGTCCGACCGAGACACTCACCCGATGACGGAGCAGACCCGGTGACGGAGCAGACCCGGTGACGGAGCAGACCCGGTGACGGAGCAGACCCGGTGACGGAGCAGACCCGGTGACGGAGCGGACCCGCCGCGTCCGACCGAGACACTCACCCGGCGATGGAGCGGGCCCGCCGCGTCCGACCGAGACACTCACCCGGTGACGGAGCGGGCCCGCCGCGTCCGACCGTGACACTCACCCGGTGACGGAGCGGACCCGCCGCGTCCGACCGAGACACTCACCCGGTGACGGAGCGGACCCGGGCGTCCGACCGAGGCACTCACCCGGTGACGGAGCCGGCCCGCCGCGTCCGACCGAGACACTCACCCGGTGACGGAGCGGGCCCAGCGCGTCCGACCGAGACACTCACCCGGTGACGGAGCGGGCCCGCCGCGTCCGACCGAGACACTCACCCGGTGACGGAGCGGGCCCGCCACGTCCGACCGAGACACTCACTCGGTGACGGAGCGGACCCGCCGCGTCCGACCGAGACACTCACCCGGTGACGGAGCCGGCCCGCCGCGTCCGACCGAGACACTCACCCGGTGACGGAGCGGGTCCGCCGCGTCCGACCGAGACACTCACCCGGTGACGGAGCGGGCCCAGCGCGTCCGACCGAGACACTCACCCGGTGACGGAGCGGGCCCGCCGCGTCCGACCGAGACACTCACCCGGTGACGGAGCGGACCCGGTGACGGAGCGGGCCCAGCGCGTCCGACCGAGACACTGACCCGGTGACGGAGCAGCCCAGCGCGTCCGACCGAGACACTCACCCGGTGACGGAGCGGACCCGGGCGTCCGACCGAGACACTCACCCGGTGACGGAGCCGGCCCGCCGCGTCCGACCGAGACACTCACCCGGTGACGGAGCGGACCCGGTGACGGAGCGGACCCGGTGACGGAGCGGACCCGGGCGTCCGACCGAGACACTCACCCGGTGACGGAGCCGGCCCGCCGCGTCCGACCGAGACACTCACCCGGTGACGGAGCGGGCCCAGCGCGTCCGACCGAGACACTCACCCGGTGACGGAGCGGGCCCGGGCGCGTCCGACCGAGACACTCACCCGGTGACGGAGCGGGCCCGGGCGCGTCCGCCCGACACTCACCCGGTGACGGAGCCGGCCCGCCGCGTCCGACCGAGACACTCACCCGGTGACGGAGCGGGCCCAGGCGCGTCCGCCCGAGACACTCACCCAGTGACGGAGCGGGCCCGCCGCGTCCGACCGAGACACTCACCCGGTGACGGAGCCGGCCCGCCGCGTCCGACCGAGACACTCATCCGGTGACGGAGCGGGCCCAGCGCGTCCGACCGAGACACTCACCCGGTGACGGAGCCGGCCCGCCGCGTCCGACCGAGACACTCACCCGGTGACGGAGCGGGCCGGGGCGCGTCCGCCCGAGACACTCACCCGGTGACGGAGCGGGCCCTCTGCGTCCGACCGAGACACTCACCCGGTGACGGAGCGGGCCCGCCGCGTCCGACCGAGACACTCACCCGGTGACGGAGCGGGCCTGGACGTCCGCCCGAGACACTCACCCGGTGACGGAGCGGGCCCAGCGCGTCCGACCGAGACACTCACCCGGTGACGGAGCGGGCCCGCCGCGTCCGACCGAGACACTCACCCGGTGACGGAGCGGACCCGGGCGCGTCCGCCCGAGACACTCACCCGGTGACGGAGCCGGCCCGCCGCGTCCGACCGAGACACTCACCCGGTGACGGAGCGGGCCCAGCGCGTCCGACCGAGACACTCACCCGGTGACGGAGCGGACCCGGGCGCGTCCGCCCGAGACACTCACCCGGTGACGGAGCGGGCCCACCGCGTCCGACCGAGACACTCACCCAGTGACGGAGCGGGCCCGGGCGCGTCCGCCCGAGACACTCACCCGGTGACGGAGCGGGCCCGCCGCGTCCGACCGAGACACTCACCCGGTGACGGAGCGGGCCCGCCGCGTCCGACCGAGACACTCACCCGGTGACGGAGCGGGCTCGCCGCGTCCGACCGAGACACTCACCCGGTGACGGAGCGGGCCTGGGCGTCCGCCCGAGACACTCACTTTCTGGTGATGGTGGTGACCCGCACGCGCTTCTGTCCGCTCGAGTGCTGGTACTGGGTGATGAACTGGACACAGCCGCGGCCGCCCTGCGGGATCGGCGCGCCGTGCTGCAGGCACACAGAGACACACGGGGTCACAACTCACATCACATTGAAAGCAAGAGCTAATTCAAACTCAATACACCGGATGAATTAGCACCCTCTATTAGCACACGGGGTCACAGGGGTCAAACAGAGACATGGGGTCACACAGGGGTCAAACAGAGACATGGGGTCACACAGGGGTGACACAGCAGGGTTGGAAAAGTTGCTGTTTGCTGGTGTACAGGGGCACCAGGAGATTTTGTACTCTGGAATTGTGACTGGAAAGAATTAACTTTTTTGTACTCTTTGAATAGGCAATACATATTCTTAGGAAACATGCCAAACTCATATGAATATTTGTGTTCCCAGGCACAGCAGACATCAATGAGAAAAAAATTGAGCGACATCAAGCAGAAAACGATTTCCAACCTCCAAGAACCAAGTGTCTCTACTCTCTAAACTGAAACCTTTGGTCAGCAAGATGAAATGCCAGCGCCTACATTGTGTTATTCCAATGCATGTTTCAAATGAACATATTTATGTTTGAAATATAAACATGATGTATGATGCAGTCTTCTGTCTGAGAACAAACTGATCACAAATTATGGGTTAATCCAGACAACTCATTAGCAAATACTTAACCATGCGAGTAGGTGTAGGGCCAAAGTTAAAACACAGCTCTTCCTTAGGGCAGAGTCCATGTCGCTTATCTCGAAAAACGTCAGTCAGTGGTGTTAAAAATATCAAAAAACAAACAAGAAACTAAGCACCCACCAATCTGACTCAATAATCACACACCGCTGTAGACACAGCACTACACAAATCAAATCAAAATACAAATCAAAATAGCGTACCACGAGACGTCCTGCGCCGAAAATGTCTCTTATCTTCTTCAAAAGAGATGAGCACAAGATTACGCTGCTGAGTACTTTCCTCGACGAATACCTTGTGTACCAAGTACCGTTTTCCCTTGCTGGAAAAGCTCATGGTACCTGGTGTTCGTTGAGAACAAGTACTATGCAGATAATAATTCTTTTAAAAGGTTAAATGATCAATTAAATGGTATGAAAAGAAAGTGCTTGCCTTCCTGATGCCAATGGTACCATTTTTTTTATGTTAAGACGACCACCTTTTTCAGGCGTAAATAGCTAATGAGAATCCTTGTACTCAGTGTCTAAAACACCAGGTCACCAGGTCCATACCGGCGAAGCTTTATGTCCGATATAGCTATCAATCGGGCTCGTTAGAGTCTAAATTAACTAAATATTAATGCAAAATGTTCGGCCTTATCAAAAAACTGAAATTCAAGAGCATCCGCTACGTGAAAGAGGTCGTATAACACCGTCTAAGATATACTCGGCGCTCTTCTCAGTTGCTTCTCGGCAACTCTCAACTCGAGCTCAACGCTGATTGGTCCGTGTCCACACCGGGCACATTTCGTGAGGACAACACTATTACACCGCAAGTCTTGGCTCCGCGCGCTCTCTCGTGTGTTGCGACTATGATGCGCCATTAACGTATTTCAATTTCACGACCGTGATTATTTGGGTCTCAAGCCTTGGCCTTGAGTATTTTGTTCGTACCACACCGTGTTCCAGGCATTTCAATTTGTCGTCTTGTAACAGGTTAGTGGCTTGTTGGTCACCGAAGGTTAAAAATACAGGTTTTCTGGTCACATACGTACTAAAGTACTTCTTCAGTTTTCTACTGTCCAGTGTCCTAGCATTGATAAATTTGGGTGGGAAACGACACCCTATGGATACTGTTCTTCCGCTCTCTTTCCCGAGTTTTACTGGGATTTTCAACTCCTTATTTTAAAATGTATTGGATAATTGGAATCCTCACTGATTGATGGATGTAATAATGGGGACAGCTTGTGTAGGGAAAGAGGTAATAATTGGCATAGGTACCTAATAACTAATTCTGGTGAGCAGGTAATTGGATATTAATAAAACAGAGTACATATGTTATTTGGTTGAATTTTCCGCTCTTTGTTTATTTTAGCCAGAATTTTCCACTCCGCACTCCAGCTCCAAAGCAATCCTAGTACCCTGCAGTACTGCCTGTGTACTAGTTAGGGCAGGCTCCTAGAATTGCTTTGGAGCTGGGGTGCGGAGTGGAAAATTATGACTAAAAATAAGTATAAAGAGTGGAAAATTCAACCAAAAAGCGTATGTACCAGGCTTTATCACCCAATTACCAGCTCACCAAAATTAGTTATTACCTATGCCTATTCTTACATGTCTTTCATCCACAGGCTGTCCCTATCATTACATCCATACATTAGTATCAGGTTTCCAATTATCCAATACATTTTAAAATAAGGAGTGAAAAATGCACAGTAAAACCCAGGAAAAAGAGTGGAAAAATAGTATCCATAGGGTGTCATTTTCCACCCTAATTTCCCAATGCTAGGACAGTCGAGAGTCAGCAGAGAAGCGCGGATCAATTGAAGTAAGCTGCTAACTTGCCATTGACTGGCCATCACTCACAGGTCGTTTCTCAGCCAAACCATGGATCGAATATGGTCCATGGTTGCCTTTCGAACCAGTGATCGCATCGAGACATGCAAGACAGCAATCACAAGCTTCAAAGAAGACATCCAAAGAACAGGTAACATTTTAAAAAACACGATCACATCTCGGGCCAAGATCCTCTCCCCGACCCCCAGAACTGAGCCCCTCCTCTCCTCGTCGGTCGTCCTCTGTACTTATAGCCACTCACCTCCTGTTGACCCACAGTACTAACCCTGACCCCGAGCAGGCTCCTAGAATTGCTTTGGAGCTGGGGTGCGGAGTGCAAAATTCTGACTAAAAAAAAGTATAAAGAGTGGAAAATTCAACCAAAAAACATATGTACCAGGCTTTATCACCCAATTACCTGCTCACCAAAATTAGTTATTACCTATGCTAATTCTTACCCGTCTTTCCATACACAGGCTGTCCCTATCATTACATCTATCAATCAGTATCAGGTTTCCAATTATCCAATACATTTTAAAATAAGGAGTGGAAAATTCATAGTAAAACTCAGGAAAAAGAGTGGAAAAATAGTATCCATAGGGTGTCATTTTCCACCCAAATTTCCCAATGCTAGGACACTGAGTTAGGGCACATATCATTGTCTCTTGGGCCCTTTATTACCATACAGCCTAATATGTAACTGCCATGAATATAATCCTATTTGTAATTATGTACTATTTTTTTCTGAGAAAATGTACTTCGCTACCAGCAAAAGTAAAATTCCCACCCACGCGTTATTACCATGAATATACTACTACCTGTAATTATGTACTCCATTTTTCCAAGAAAATGTACTCAGCATACCAGCACAAAAAAGTACATTGCCAACCCTGTCACACAGAAACATGGGGTCACACATCACACTGGATCGAGACTATCTACTGGCGTTTGGACCACTGCTTCCCCAGTTAGCTTACACTCACAATAGTCAATCACTTCTAAACTACCTGAACACATACGGCAGTATGTTACTGCAGTATACATTCTCCCCCCCCCCCCCCCCAGTCCGACAGTCCTCGGTGACCGCAGCTCTGTGCCACTGACCCTGACCTCTGACCAAGTAACAGCTGACCTGGTTCACGATCTCGAGCGCGATCACGGGCGTCGTGTTCGGCATCAGCGAGCAGAACTTCCACTGGGACGTGCCGCCGACTCCCACCTCCGTCTCGCTGATGTTCGCCGCCTTGTTGTTCATCGACACGCACGGGCCCAGACAGCCAGACACTGACGAGAAGACGACGACGGGTCAGACAACAAGGGTCCAGACAGCCAGACACTGACGGGAAGACGACGACGGGTGGGGTCAGACAACAAGGGTCCAGACAGCCAGACACTGACGGGAAGACGACGACGGGTGGGGTCAGACAACAAGGGCCCAGACAGCCAGACACTGACGGGAAGACGACGACGGGTGGGGTCAGACAACAAGGGTCCAGACAGCCAGACACTGACGGGAAGACGACGACGACGGGGAGGGGGGGGGGGGGGTCAGACAAGGGTCCAGACAGCCAGACACTGACGGAAAGATGACGACGGGTGGGGTCAGACAACAAGGGTCCAGACAGCCAGACACTGACGGGAAGACGACGGGGGGGGGGGGGGGGCAGACAAGGGTCCAAACAGCCAGACACTGACGGAAAGACGACGACGGGTGAGGTCAGACAACAAGGGTCCAGACAGCCAGACACTGACGGGAAGACGACGGGGGGGGGGGGGGGGGGTCAGACAAGGGTCCAGACAGCCAGACACTGACGGGAAGACGACGGGGGGGGGGGGGGGGGTCAGACAACAAGGGTCCAGACAGCTAGACACTGACGGGAAGACGACGGGGGGGGGGGGGGGGGCTCAGACAAGGGTCCAGACAGCCAGACACTGACGGGAAGACGACGGGGGGGGGGGGGGGGGTCAGACAACAAGGGTCCAGACAGCCAGACACTGACGGGAAGACGACCGGGGGGGGGGGGGGGTCAGGGTCAGACAAGGGCCCCGACAGCCGGAGACTGACGGGAAGACGACGGGGGGGGGGGGGGGGTCAGACAACAAGGGTCCAGACAGCCAGACACTGACGGGAAGACGACGGGGGGGGGGGTAGACAAAGGCCCCGACAGCCGGAGACTGACGGGAAGACGACGACGGGGGGGGGGGGGGGTCAGACAACAAGAGTCCAGACAGCCAGACACTGACGGGAAGACGACGGGGGGGGGGGGTCAGACAAGGGCCCCGACAGCCGGAGACTGGCGGGAAGACGACGGGGGGGGGGGGCAGACAGCCGGACACTGATATGTGGACAGACAGATAGGCGGGGTAAGAAGACGTCCAAGTCAGACCATTCAGACCGTCGTGAAGAAAGCTTTGTTTTAATTATCACATCAATGTTGCTTAAAGATCAAAACAAAGTGGATAATAATATTCCCGAGAAGAAACTAAATATATACACATCGAAGAAGAAAATGTAGCCACTCGAATAATTATACTGTAAGCCTTCTTTGCACAATTTAACGGACAACACAACACGAGATGCATCAATGCATCAATTAAATCAATGCATCAACGAAACCTAGCACTACACAGCCGGTACCTTTGATTTCCCGTGAGGTTTTCACCTCGACCACGGCGTTGAACGCCATCTTGTACTCGTTACGCTGGTCCTTGGCGAACACCCGCTGGAAGGTCTGCTTGAAGAGTGACGAGTTGAACGAGTCTCCCATCACCATGTGACCACTGAGGACGGGAGACCGGCGGGTCACGGCACACATACCGGCCAGCCGAGGACGGGAGACCGGCGGGTCACGGCACACATACCGGCCAGCCGAGGACGGGAGACCGGCGGGTCACGGCACACATACCGGCCAGCCGAGGACGGGAGACCGGCGGGTCACGGCACACATACCGGCCAGCCGAGGACGGGAAACCGGCGGGTCACGGCACACATACCGGCCAGCCGAGGACGGGAGACCGGCGGGTCACGGCACACATACCGGCCAGCTGAGAGCAGATAGACAGCTGAGGCCAGATAGACAGCTGAGGACGGGAGACCGGCGGGTCACGGCACACATACCGGCCAGCCGAGGGCCAGATAGACAGCTGAGAACAATAGTCAACCACTGAGGACGGGAAACCGGCGGGTCACGGCACACATACTAGCCAGCAGGGGGCCAGATAGACAGCTGAGGACGGGAGACCGGCGGGTCACGGCACACATACCGGCCAGCTGAGGCCAGATACACAGCTGAGGACGGGAGACCGGCGGGTCACGGCACACATACCGGCCAGCTGAGGCCAGATACACAGCTGAGGACGGGAAACCGGCGGGTCACGGCACACATACCGGCCAGCTGAGGCCAGATACACAGCTGAGGCCAGATAGACAGCTGAGGACGGGAGACCGGCGGGTCACGGCACACATACTGGCCAGCCGAGGGCCAGATAGACAGCTGAGAACAATAGTCAACCACTGAGGACGGGAAACCGGCGGGTCACGGCACACATACTGGCCAGCAGGGGGCCAGATAGACAGCTGAGGACGGGAGACCGGCGGGTCACGGCACACATACCGGCCAGCTGAGGCCAGATAGACAGCTGAGGACGGGAGACCGGCGGGTCACGGCACACATACCGGCCAGCTGAGGCCAGATACACAGCTGAGGACGGGAGACCGGCGGGTCACGGCACACATACCGGCCAGCTGAGGCCAGATACACAGCTGAGGACGGGAAACCGGCGGGTCACGGCACACATACCGGCCAGCTGAGGCCAGATACACAGCTGAGGCCAGATAGACAGCTGAGGACGGGAGACCGGCGGGTCACGGCACACATACCGGCCAGCTGAGGCCAGATAGACAGCTGAGGACGGGAGACCGGCGGGTCACGGCACACATACCGGCCAGCTGAGGCCAGATACACAGCTGAGGACGGGAGACCGGCGGGTCACGGCACACATACCGGCCAGCTGAGGCCAGATACACAGCTGAGGCCAGATAGACAGCTGAGGACGGGAAACCGGCGGGTCACGACACACATACCGGCCAGCTGAGGCCAGATACACAGCTGAGGCCAGATAGACAGCTGAGGACGGGAGACCGGCGGGTCACGGCACACATACTGGCCAGCTGAGGCCAGATACACAGCTGAGGACAATAGGCATGCTGTGCCCTCCGGAGGGGTGGCGTCAACAGACACCCACACTGCGTGGGATCTTCGGCAGGCGGCAGACGACTCAGCACTGCTACAATACCAGTTGCCATCAACAATAATTCGACAGAACGCAGCGTCCATCAGAGTACATACAGACTACACAAAAGCCATGACGACTCATTCGGAGCAATTCCTGCACAACAACAACACCCTATTCCCACAACGCCCGGTACAAGTTCCACAAGAGCCAGCCATCGATTCGACACTGTGTGTGTGTTTGACACCGCGACCGAACACATCCCGGCCGTCCGGTAGCCGCCGGTGACGACGTGCGACTGACCCGGTCAGATTGCAGGACGACTTCATCTCGAGCAGGCCCGTCTGGTCCAGCGCGCAGCTGTAAATGTCCATCACGTGGCCGTTGGTAGAGGCGCGCGCAGCCAGCGCCTCGTAGTGCTTCGTCGCCTTCTTCAGGTACTTGGCGTTGTCCTTCTCGATGTCGTTGTGCGAGCTGCGGACGCGGACGGGGGAGGGCAGGCCGGTATCGGCACGTTACATAACTGAGACCGAGGACAGGCCACTTGGACGAGGAGATCTCGCCGGCTTAACCCGGCATTGGCTGGGGTCTCAGCCGAACGCCAATGGCTGGGGGGGGGGGGGGGGCGTATTCCCCCCCTGATTATCTTCCGAACCAATAACTGCAGCAAGACGAGCAAGGCGGCAATCGAAAGCTCTCATTAAGACACATCCAAAGCATACACGACATTTTCAAAATAAGGTCACATGTCAGGTCACGGTCAGCGTCAAAATTGAGATGAGTTTTTGGGGCATACTTTCCATCCAAAGCCTTGGATTGAGACTATTATAGCACAACGTGCTCTCAAAGGTATAATACATATCCCGCATACGTAAAAATGAAATTGTAAGCAAAGGTCAAGGTCACAAAGGGTCACAGGTCTACGAAAACCATGTGACACATGCTGTATGGGTTATTCTACCCGTAGAATTCGACAGTAGCAGCCATTTTCACCATCTGACACCATATAAGGTCAAGATCAGGTCACATAAGGTCAACATTTGAAATTTATAAATTTAAATAAAAACGCATGTTTCGAGACAAGTTTTGTCTCAGAAATACAGTGCTGGCATTTATTTCTTTGTATCTGGTCACTAAAAGCCAAACACGCCATTTCAAAATATGACGTCATGAGTTACTAATACCTAGGGAGCCATAAGTCAGTCAAAAATAAAGATATTGTTTTTTTTTATTTGGTTTGGGTATTCTACACATCTGGATCTTCAACATATCTTCCGGCTTTTTGAATGTTGGAAAATTTTGATTTTGAGGGCATTTAAAAACAAGTTTTTTTTGAGGGGGGGGGGGGGGCGGGGGTAAAACAAAAATCTCAAAATCCGAGATAGCCATTTTGCAGCCCTTGCTATTTGCTATCTTTTGACGTTTTTCGATTGCATTTTTCTCAAAATATGGCATTTGTACGGCCTGCTAAAGTTTAGCTGATTTTTGTGTCAAACTCGTGTGTAGTGACGTCACTAAATTAGCTATATCTCGAAAATTCCGACGACATTTTCTTCATTTTTGCACAGAAGACGTAAAATTGATGTAGGAGAAGGTACCTGAAGTTTCACGTCGATAACGCTATTAGTTTTTTTTTTAGCTATTGCGAAAGTTGGTCGGGGGGGGGGGGGGACGAAAAACGCCCCCCCCCCCCCAGCCAATGGCGAGTTAAACACGTTTCACAAGAGACCAGTACAGATGGACGCATCGGAAGTGACAGCGCTAGTAAAAAAGTAGTTATCTTGATTTCATGATGTTTCGCATTCACGCCATCACGCCATACACTTGGAATCTGACAAGCCTGAATACATTCAACGCACTAATGATTTCCAAGAAAACTATCCGTTTCTGCCGGCCTGCTCAGTATCAGAACACAACTATGTGCCACACTGCCACGATAGCAGACTATGTGAGCCTGCAGACGGCCGGCTAAATGTTCGTCTCTCGGCGGTAAATCGGCGGTAGATGGTCCCCTTCGCTTGACCTCCTCTGTGGCCGCCCCAGCGCTCACCGGATGGGGTTCTTGAGGTCGTCGTTGAGCACCATGCCCGGACCCTGGGAGCACGCTCCGCCGACGAACAGCATGATCCGGCCGCCCGAGTTGGGGAACGTGCACTGAAACATCGCCAGAGCGGCCGATCAGACACCGGCGGCGGTCAGCGGCACGCAGCGCCGCCCAGCGGCCAGTTTAGCAACTAACACAAGACTACCGCCCGCCAAAGAACAGGGTTAGTCGCGAAAAGTAAAAAACAAAAAAACAGAAGTAAAATGCAGCGATCAGTAACTGTTGGAAGTTAAAAGGAAACATTGTTGTTACAGTTAGAGCATTCAAGGCAGAAGAGAAAAACTGTTAGAGATGCTTAACAGAAACAGAGTTGGCATGATTGGCGTGAAAAGTAAGCTATGCTAATACAAAGCACTAGCACAAAATGTAAATGACAGCAAATAAAACCAAAAGCAGACATTCTACGGACATTCACCAAAGAACCCGTGCATAAACTAAGGTAAATAGACATCACGCATTGCCCGTGCATTGCAATCAGCGGCTGGGAAGGCAAATAGACATCACGCATTGCCCGTGCATTGCAATCAGCGGCTGGGGAGGCAAATAGACATCACGCATTGCCCGTGCATTGCAATCAGCGGCTGGGAAGGCAAATAGACATCACGCATTGCCCGTGCATTGCAATCAGCGGCTGGGGAGGCAAATAGACATCACGCATTGCCCGTGCATTGCAATCAGCGGCTGGGAAGGCAAATAGACATCACGCATTGCCCGTGCATTGCAATCAGCGGCTGGGAAGGCAAATAGACATCACGCATTGCCCGTGCATTGCAATCAGCGGCTGGGAAGGCAAATAGACATCACGCATTGCCCGTGCATTGCAATCAGCGGCTGGGGACAACCTGCCAACTAAAAAAACACGAAACAGAAGGTGTAAGATAAACACTAAATATAATTTACAAAGCCCACGTATAATGTTAACCCAGCCGGAAGTGTAGGCATGCAAAAATGACCATTACAAGGTGGTGACAACGTGATGAATAAGTTGTGAAGCATAATATGAAAACGTAATTCAGCAAAATGCACAAATACTATGTGCAGGCAGATCAGTTGGCTGTCAGTTTGCATATCCAGACACACAGGGTAGAAACCAAATATGGAAGCCAGAAACGGTAGAAACCAGTGAAATACGTCATAATCACTTGGTAGGGCGCAGCAACGCTATGATCGGACGCGCGCAATCAATATGTTATGTAGGGAAAACTGCAAAGGTAAGATATCTGGGAGCACGCAAATACTTTGAGATAAAGTTCCGTTGCTACTCAAAACACATCCTCATACGCCAACACGTCTGCCCAGTCCGTAAGTGGTGCGGTTTCGTCCTAGTGGCCCCGAATCAGTAAAGTCAGTACGATTTAACCATGCAGCTACCGTCACCGAACGTGACAAACACCTCCCCAACACTGCAGCTGCCACCGGACGTGACAAACATCCCCCAACACTGCAGCTGCCACCGGACGTGACAAACACCTCCCCCAACACTGCAGCTGCCACCGGACGTGACAAACACCTCCCCAACACTGCAGCTGCCACCGGACGTGACAAACACCTCCCCAACACTGCAGCTGCCACCGGACGTGACAAACACCTCCCCAACACTGCAGCTGCCACCGGACGTGACAAACATCCCCCAACACTGCAGCTGCCACCGGACGTGACAAACACCTCCCCCAACACTGCAGCTGCCACCGGACGTGACAAACACCTCCCCAACATTGCAGCTGCCACCGGACGTGACAAATACATACCCAACACTGCAGCTACCACCGGACGTGACAAACACTTCAAACACCCAACACTGCAGCTGCCACCGGACGTGACCAACACATACCCAACACTGCAGCTACCACCGGACGTGACAAACACCTCCCCAACATTGCAGCTGCCACCGAACGTGACAAACACCTCCCCAACACTGCAGCTGGCACCGGACGTGACACACATCCCCACCACTGCAGCCGCCACCGGACGTGACAAACACATCCCCCAACACTGCAGCTGCCACCGGACGTGACAAACACATCCCCACCACTGCAGCCGCCACCGGACGTGACAAACACATCCCCAACACTGCAGCCGCCACCGAACGTGACAAACACCTCCCCAACACTGCAGCCGCCACCGGACGCCGACTAGACCCGTGAGCGCCACACAGACACAGAGCCGTGACTCTCGAGTCTCGACAGAGCAGCGTTAGTCTGACAGTGGCAGGGCGGGACGGCACGCCACACAGGAGGCTACCGGGTCAGGACACAGGGCCGGGGAGGGGACGGACACACGGGACGGGGGGGGGGCACACGGGACGGGGGGACGGACGCACGGGACGGGGGGGGGACCCACGGGACGGGGGGACGGAAGCACGGGTGGGGGGGGGGGGGACGGACGCACGGGTGGGGGGGACGGACGCACGGGGGGGGGACGGACGCACGGGCCGGGGGCACGGACGCACGGGACGGGGGACGGACGCACGGGACGGGGGGACGGACCCACGGGCCGGACGCACGGGACGGGGAGGGACGGACGCACGGGACGGGGGACGGACCCACGGGCCGGACGCACGGGACGGGGGGACGGACCCACGGACCGGGGGGACGGACCCACGGGCCGGGGGGACGCACGGGACGGGGGGACGCACGGGACGGGGGGGACGCACGGGCCGGAGGGACGGACACGCGGGACAGGGAGGGACGGACACACGGGACACACGGCACGCCACACAGGAGGCTACGGGGGCAGGACAGGACACGGCACGGGTCGGGTCGGGTCGGGGACGGGGAGGGACGGACACACGGACCGGGGACGGACATAAGGGACGACCGCACCCGCCTGCCACCATACGGTCTCTGTTTACCCGCGCGGACGGCCCCTTTGAGGAGGAGTCAATCCCTAGCGACACCTGCAGGTCAGAGACGGACGCACGTGCTAACTGGCGACTCACGGCAGACATACAGACAGACGGCGCCGAGAGATCGAATGTGAGTCAACAGACGGACTGCATGGTCATTCCATAGTACTCGGTGGTCTCCGTCTATAATGCAATATTAAAACAACCAAATCAATTAGACCGCCGTGCAACATACTGAAAACAACACATTCGGCCGATTAGAGGCGACTTCAACATAAATCAACATCACCATCAATCAGGCAATTCACGAGGAAGTCGGCCATGAACATTATACAGCATCCTAAAACAGCGGCGGCAGCGGAGGCAGTCTCAGGCCATGATAGACGTGTTCTGTCTGTTCAGACGTATTACGTCTGTTCAGACTGTTGTCTGTTCAGACGTGTTCTGTCTGTTCAGATGTGTTCTGTCTGTTCAGACGTGTTCTGTCTGTTCAGACGTGTTCTGTCTGTTCAGACTGTTCTGTCTGTTCAGACGTGTTCTGTCTGTTCAGACGTGTTATGTCTGTTCAGACGTGTTCTGTCTGTTCAGACGTGTTCTGTCTGTTCAGACGTGTTCTGTCTGTTCAGACGTGTTCTGTCTGTTCAGACTGTTGTCTGTTCAGACGTGTTCTGTCTGTTCAGATGTGTTCTGTCTGTTCAGACGTGTTCTGTCTGTTCAGACGTGTTCTGTCTGTTCAGACGTGTTCTGTCTGTTCAGACGTGTTCTGTCTGTTCAGACGTGTTCTGTCTGTTCAGACGTGTTATGTCTGTTCAGACGTGTTCTGTATGTTCAGAGACGTGTTCTGTCTGTTCAGAGACGTGTTCTGTATGTTCAGACGTGTTATGTCTGTTCAGACGTGTTCTGTCTGTTCAGAGACGTGTTCTGTCTGTTCAGACGTGTTGTCTGTGCAGACGTGTTGTCTGTTCAGACGTGATCCGACTGTTCAGACGTGTTCTGTCTGTGCAGACGTGTTCTGTCTGTTCAGACGTGTTCTGTCTGTGCAGACGTGTTGTCTGTTCAGACGTGATCCGACTGTTCAGACGTGTTCTGTCTGTGCAGACGTGTTCTGTCTGTTCAGACGTGTTCTGTCTGTTCAGACGTGTTCTGTCTGTTCAGACGTGTTCTGTCTGTTCAGACGTGTTATGTCTGTTCAGACGTGTTCTGTCTGTTCAGACGTGTTCTGTCTGTTCAGACGTGTTATGTCTGTGCAGACGTGTTCTGTCTGTTCAGACGTGTTCTGTATGTTCAGAGACGTGTTCTGTCTGTTCAGAGACGTGTTCTGTATGTTCAGACGTGTTCTGTCTGTTCAGACGTGTTATGTCTGTTCAGACGTGTTCTGTATGTTCAGAGACGTGTTCTGTCTGTTCAGAGACGTGTTCTGTATGTTCAGACGTGTTATGTCTGTTCAGACGTGTTCTGTCTGTTCAGAGACGTGTTCTGTCTGTGCAGACGTGTTGTCTGTTCAGACGTGATCCGACTGTTCAGACGTGTTCTGTCTGTGCAGACGTGTTCTGTCTGTTCAGACGTGTTCTGTCTGTTCAGACGTGTTCTGTCTGTTCAGACGTGTTCTGTCTGTTCAGACGTGTTCTGTCTGTTCAGACGTGTTATGTCTGTTCAGACGTGTTCTGTCTGTTCAGACGTGTTATGTCTGTTCAGACGTGTTATGTCTGAACAGACGTGATCTATCTGTTCAGACGTGTTATGTCTGTTCAGACGTGTTCTGTCTGTTCAGCCGTGTTCTGTCTGTGCAGACGTGTTCTGTCTGTTCAGACGTGTTCTGTCTGTTCAGACGTGTTATGTCTGTTCAGACGTGTTGTCTGTGCAGACGTGTTCTGTATGTTCAGACGTTCTGTCTGTTCAGACTGTTCTGTATATTCAGACGTGTTGTCTGTTCAGCCGTGTTCTGTCTGTGCAGACGAGTTCTGTCTGTTCAGACGTGTTATGTCTGTTCAGACGTGTTCTGTCTGTTCAGACGTGTTCTGTCTGTTCAGACGTGTTATGTCTGTTCAGACGTGTTCTGTCTGTTCAGACGTGTTCTGTCTGTTCCGACGTGTTCTGTCTGTTCAGACGTGTTATGTCTGTTCCGACGTGTTCTGTCTGTTCCGACGTGTTATGTCTGTTCAGACGTGTTCTGTCTGTTCAGACGTGTTGTCTGTTCAGATGTGTTCTGTCTGTTCAGAAGTGTTGTCTGTTCAGCCGTGTTCTGTCTGTTCAGAAGTGTTCTGTCTATTCAGACGTGTTCTGCCTGTTCATACGTGTTCTTCCTGTTCAGACGTGTTCTGTCTGTTGAGACGTGTTCTGTCTGTTCAGACGTGTTCCGTCTGTTCAGACGTGTTCTGTCTGTTCAGACATGTGCTGTCTGTTGATACGTGTTCTGTCTGTGCAGACGTGTTATGTCTGTTCAGACGTGATCTGTCTGTTCAGACGTGTTCTGTCTGTTCAGATGTGTTCTGTCTGTTCAGACGTGTTCTACTGACCTCCAGAAGACTGACGGCGACCGACAGGGCGGTGCCGGTGGAGCGCAGAGGCCGCTTGGCCGGCGGCACCGGCCACGGGTCGCGCTGCAGCTCCCCCAGCAGGTCCGTCAGGTTACTGTCACACTTGTGCAGCGGCTGCAGGAATCTGGACGGCGGGCACAGTCAGGCGCCGCACCAAGGCCAGGGAAAGGGATGACCTAAGGTATCCGGGATCTTATGGAATGACGCAAGATGACTGAGGCTTGTAGAGCAAACGGACATAAATAATGAACGCAGAACGAAGAGCAATACACTTCAAGATACCGACACAATTGTCAAATAAGTTATTCACTGGTTTAACAATTAATCATTGTTTGGCAACAGCTAATGGCCAACTCCACAAAAATGTGAACATCACACGCGATAAAGACGTGAAAGCGCTATGATGGGATTCATTCACACATTACCAGGGGCGCAACGAGTAACTGCGCCACAAAATATCCAGCATGCACATACACCAGAGAAGATAGAAGAAATGGGCGTGGCTTTGGTCCGTCCCCGTTTAGTGTGTCAACGTGATAAATGAGTCGCGAAACCAGACTCCCGTCGCCGTGTTAAGTTATAAGGTCATCAGCGATGGTACAAAGCACCGGCGGCCGTCAGTGTAGTCACTGTAGGCCGTAGGGTACAGGCGGCTGCCGAGATAACCGATAACCTTCTGAAACTGAGGCATACAACGGCGCAGACAAAACAGCCAGCTGTCACAATAGTCATCGGCTGAATTGTAAATCTGAGATATTTTAAAGGGAGTGCGTCTTCTGGCATCGCTGATTTGGGTTTTTGACAGGTTTATAGAGCAAAATTGTATGAATCGAACCATGCGTTTAATTTCTCCCGATTCAAAATAATTGCTAAGATATTCCAAAGACCCCACGAACTCAGTGTTAGCAAAAAGTTATCGGGTAGACGCCAAAGAGCTTCCGCTACTAGAAGTATTGATAGTATCGATTAAACTGCTAGCATATCGTTAACACCGGCCAATAGCATTTCAACAAAACAGTTCGTGCGCGCTGATACCAGCAGGCGAACACAGCCGCGACGTCCATTTTCTTTGCGACCGTTTGTTTACATCGTCTTCATTGTTCGGTATCGTCGTTCCAATTCATGAATGCCAGTGATGACTGATGCGTTAAAAAATATATAAAACAATACCAATAATTTGCAACCACCAACACCAAACAAAAACAAGCGCACTTCCCACACGTATTGAATAGGTGGAACGATTATATTGTATTTTGTCTTAGGTGCGTCGATCACGATCTTCTCCCCCCCCCCCTGATTACCTTCACTGTAGTGGCGATCATTATATCGTTATTGAAGCGAAAAATAATAAAAAAACGATATAAGTGAAAATTCTACTATAGGGGCTCCAGATGTGGATTTCATCGTATAAACTAATAGCTACTTACCGTAAGAAACATATCTTTGATAATCCACACCAATAGACACACTCAATTTAACCATTACCACACATTGCTGGTTTGAGAGGTCTCAACATTTAATCTGATGACATGTCTGCTCGACTCGAAAGTATACTGTCAGAAAACAACCAAAAAAGTAGCACGCCTAATGTGAATCTGGGAACCGAAAAGTTCGTAGTACCAAACAAAATACAAACCAAGGCCCAAAAACACCACCACCACCACCACCACCACCACCACCACCACCAGTGAATGCATGAGCAGCTTATAAAGCAACCCCATCGCCGAGCACCGAAAGAATAAGCACTTACTGAGATCCGAATGTCTTACACCTGGACAGAACGCGTCAGTCTATAATACAAAAATCGATATGATATGAAGATTCGCTTTGATGTTGTTCATCAAGGAAATGCTGCGAGATTTAACCAAACATAAATCAAGGGTTTCAACCTTACGGAGGGAGACTTTCTACGACAGTTCAAGTTGAATAAATCAAGGGCTTCAACCATACGGAGGGAGACTTTCTACGACAGTTCAAGGTGAATTAATTAAGGGTTTCAACCATACGGAGGGAGACTTTCTACGACAGTTCAAGTTTATTTATAGATGAGCCAGTATTTTCTAAGAGATTTAGATGAAGCAGTTCAGGCCAGATGGAAGCAGTTAACTTACAAAAATTAACTCCTGAAAAATACTGAGAGGCTAAAGGCTAAACGCTAAAGGCTAAAAGGCTACTGGTTTCACATAATATTTTCTAGGGGCCAACACAGGCTGGTTACAATTAAAAGAAATTAAACCAAAATGAAAACAATGACTACAATATGGGGACGATAGAACTAATTTAGAAACAGGTAACGCGCTAGGACTGCCGCGTTTCCCTAGCAATCCTCAGCCGCCTGCCCGCTGCTGGCCGGGCCGCTGCTCTGTACCGTCTCTGGCAAGCTCTCTCAGACCACGTCTGGTCCAGTTCGTGACACAAGCCGCGGTGACCGCCACCTCTGCCCTCGCCGTGCACTCACTGGTTGCCGGCTAACCTATTGAGCTGCTGGTCGCCGGACTGTTGACCGGGCTGCTGGCCGGGCGCGCCGGCCGGCTGGGGGGCGCGCGCCTGCTGCGGCGCTCCGCGCCCGATACCCAGCATGTCCTGCACCTGGCGCGCCGTCATGTCCTTGGTGCCGCGGAACACGAACGACTTGGAGCAGCCGTCACAGCCGAGCTCGTGCACCTGCGGAGAGGCGGGGACACGGAGTGGAGTTATCCCAGTAGCGAATAGTGTCCATAAACACGAAAGGAATACATCTTAACAAATATGGACTGGTTGTTTTAATTGCATCAACTCAAGTGATGGCAGTGACCAACTCAACAATGCAACAGTCATCAACTGATTGTGTATGTTTTGTCACAACAGAAACTTTATTTGAATCGCCAATGTTTCTACCGCAACCATGAGGAGCAACTACCCCACCCAAGATCCAACTACACGCCCACGTCACCACCCTCTGTCCGTCGGTCGCTCTCCTGCCCCATCTAACATACCTGGACCATCTTTCCGAATGTGATGAGCCCGACCAGAGCGTTGGGCGGCATCAGACTCAGGGACATCTGCAGCGACTCCTTCAGCGCGCCCAGCTCGTCCTCGTCCACACAGGTGTCCACCACCAGCAGGAAGATGGGCGGCATACACTGGGCACGCTGTGTGATACAGAGATCAGACGCCGTCAGACATTGCAGCTGGTCCAACATTATACAGATAGAGGACAAACGGCTGCTTGATTAAACATGGCATGCCTGTAATGGTGGGTGCCGGGTGGCGTATTGGCCGAACCGGTATGGTAGCGCGCCCAGCGCCAGTCATTAAATATATTTGTGGAAAAGTCGTTTTTATTTGAGAAGTTGGCTTATTTCCAGCCACAAGGTCTTACAGAAACACTAACGAATTATGTTCCTAGAACAAATACACCAATGAATACTGCAGTCCGCATTTGCGTTTGCTATCATAGAGGCATTATAACACGTGAGCTAACATACAAGCAGCGCGTCGCGCTGTCAGGCACACTGTCAGGCACACTGTCAGGCACACTGTCAGGCACAGTCAGGCACTGTCAGGCACTGTCAGGCACCGTCAGGCACCGTCAGACACCGTCAGACACTGCCAGGCACACTGTCAGGCACACTGTCAGGCACACGTCGGGCACACTGTCAGGCACACTGCCAGGCACACTGCCAGGCACACTGCCAGGCACACTGCCAGACACACTGCCAGGCACACTGCCAGGCACACTGCCAGGCACACTGCCAGGCACACTGCCAGGCACACTGCCAGGCACACTGCCAGGCACACTGCCAGGCACACTGCCAGGCACACTGCCAGGCACACTGCCAGGCACACTGCCAGGCACACTGCCAGGCACACTGCCAGGCACACTGCCAGGCACACTGCCAGGCACACTGCCAGGCACACTGCCAGGCACACTGCCAGGCACACTGCCAGGCACACTGCCAGGCACACTGCCAGGCACACTGCCAGGCACACTGTCAGGCACAGCCAGGCACTGACAGGCACACTGTCAGGCACACTGTCAGGCACACTGTCAGGCACACTGTCAGGCACACTGTCAGGCACACTGTCAGGCACACTGTCAGGCACACTGTCAGGCACACTGGCAAGCACACTGTCAGGCACACTGTCAGGCACACTGTCAGGCACACTGTCAGACACTGTCAGTCACTGTCAGGCACTGTCAGGCACTGTCAGTCACTGTCAGGCACTGTCAGGCACTGTCAGGCACACTGTCAGGCACACTGTTAGGCACTGCCAGGCGCTGTCAGGCACTGTCCGGCACTGTCAGGCACTGTCAGGCACTGTCAGGCACTGGCAGACACTGTCAGACAGACCCTCCGCTCCGCACAGCTGGCCGTACCGTGATGGTGTACTCGATGGTGGAGAACTGCTGAATCAGCTCGGCCGGCTGGTGCTGCTCCGTGATCGACGCGTATTGGGGCGGAAACTGGCGACACACACAGGAGAAACGGGGACAGGGAGCGTCAGCGGTCAGCCGACGTCACCCAGCGGCAGCGGCACATCAAGTGATGATGACGCATAGGCTTACTGCCCGACCACTAGGAGTGGAAAATGAGGACAACATTCAATGCTTTAGGTTCGAAATACCAGTGGTAAACATTTTTTAGACACACCACTCCTACCTATGACATAATTTAAGCTATGAATTGCCTCGGAATGTGCGAAACAATGTGAAAACCTCCTGGTTTGACACAACCGTTCGCTGTCCCCGCCAAGAGTGGCATCACACAGGCAGCCCGAGTTAGTTTACCTGATTCCGCTGGAAGCAGAAGTTGCAGACCCAGATTTTGGCTCTGTAGTCCACCTGACAGCAGGGGTTGAGGATGGCGCGACACTGGGGCCGCGTGCACACCACCGGGTCATACTGGACCGGCTGCAGGTCTGTGGAGGGAGCACACAAGGTCACTGTGCAAAAGGTCAACTCGGTCAATGGCATCCAGTCAATACAGTCAAACATACCCAAACAACATACAGCTTAATTTGAGCATTACTGATCCAGTCAATGCACTTTGAGAAGTTAACTTCTTCTACAGTCTCTGGATATATGAACAACCACAAAAGGCCTATCTAGGAGCCCTACTGTCCTAACTATGTATGCCGAGCCCAGCGCGCCGCCCGGCTGACCTGGCCTCTCCTTGAGCGGCGTGTAGAGGGCGGCGACAGGCACCACGAGCCGGGTGGCCTCCAGCCGGCTGCTGGGCCACACGTTCCAGGTGAGCCGCACGCCATCCCGCTCCTCCTGCTGCTGGATAAACTCCTGATAGGTCGCCATCGCGGATCACCTGCCCGGCACACAGAAAGAGGGTTACCTGACAGGGGGGGGGGGGGGGGGGGCACCTGCTGCTGCTGGATAAACTCCTGATAGGTCGCCATCGCGGGTCACCTGTCCGGCACACAGGCAGAGGGTTACCTGACAGGGGGGGGGCACCTCCTGCTGCTGGATAAACTCCTGATAGGTCGCCATCGCGGGTCACCTGTCCGGCACACAGACAGAGGGTTATCAGGCAGTGTGTGTGTGTGTGTGTGGGGGGGGGGGGCACCTCCTGCTGCTGGATAAACTTCTAATGTTGACATATCAGGATCTGTTGGGGCACAGACGGTGGGTGGATTAGCAAGTGGTATGTCCCAGGGTTGTGCTCGATGACGCAATTGACCCAAGTTGTCACCCTTTTGTACTTGACCCCTCACGGTTCGGGCAGGGTGCCAGCAGTGTTGAGCGCTGCCGGTAGAAGGTGCTAGATTTCTGTAGGAGTAATTTATCGGCAAACCTTATCTGTAACTAATCTTGCACCTCTACTGATCCGATCCCGACCCCTGGCATTCCTTCCTTATCAGTTGTGAGGGGCTGCCCACAAGACGGGAGTAAGTTGAGTCAATTGCGCAATCGGGCACACCTCTGGTATGTCCTGCACATCCTCCTGCAGTACTCCTATTTCCTATTATTAGGCTTTCATCAACGGATGTCAAGTCAGGTTTGTGACTACCTGTTCACATCATGATATCGGTAACTTTGGTTCAGCGTTAATGTCAATGAATCGTCCTATTCGTCCTACAATTTGTTCAATCAATATTTTATGAAAATGCAATCCAAAAAGTACGTTCGCATAGGAATATGGCTTCTCTTATCAGTTACCTTAGGTGGCGGGTGGTGGATTTTACGAGACCTGGAACGCCAAGACCATACATTTGGCTGTATACTGCCGTTATGAAGAAGTTCGCATCACACATCCTCACCCACATCACACATCCTCACCCACATCACACATCCTCACCCACATCACACATCCTCACCCACATCACACATCCTCACCCACATCACACATCCTCACCCACATCACACATCCTCACCCACATCACACATCCTCACCCACATCACCCATCCTCACCCACATCACACATCATCAACCAACTTCACACATCCTCACCCACATCACAACTCTCATAAACGACGTGAATAAGGGTAACTTGCCACACGTGCATAGGCTGTTGGACCATGAAGAACAACGCTGCAGCTTAGCTTCACTTCCAGTTCACCACCTCAGATAAAGCTGGTACATTCACGAGAAAAAAATGTTGACGCCAGGCGAGACGGCATCAATAAGTCAACTTGAGATAGATACTAATCGAGAACTACATGAAATGAAACAAACGTGCTCTGGTCGTCCTTAAATAATGGGCATTCATAACATTCTAAACACGGCAACTAATGTCCTGAAATCTTCAGTGAATGATACTGGTACTGGATGCTGGCATGCGAGAGGTTTTGTTAAAATCAATGCACAATATTCGAGATAAAATAATATCAATGACACTTTATCTAGGAATCATCTGACTAAATACCTTTTGTTTTCATTTGTAAAACGTTTATGTTTCGAAACTCGCCTATTCTGTTGCAAAGGAGATGGATCACGTAGTTTCCATAACGCAGCTGAAAACCTAGCAGAGTTCTTGACACGGTCTTTATTTTCGTCGCAACATTACAGGTTACAATAGGTAGGACACTGACGAAAGGCACACAACAATCAGCATCAATAGTTCACTTTAACTCTTCCCTGTGTAGTGTGTACGGTCCCATTCCCAGAAATACCTTTAGACTATGAGGAAGTATTCTTTTAAAATGCCAATCTGCTAACAGCAACCCCAGAACCTATGCATACTTAGAAGTTAGAACAACATTGATATACATTATTATCATGAATAGATAATGAACACCAAGAAATGCGTGCCAGATGGGTATCTGTATAACAGATAACCACTCTTTGACTACAGATTCTAAATATATGAACTACACCCAGCAGTGCAAAAACTATGGTGATTATCGAAATTGTTGGCATTATCAGACGCACACCTGTCCGATGTTCGGGGGATAGAAGAAATGATTTAACAATTAGTTCCAACACATCCATAAATGCTACTCATTTCAACTGATCACATATTCACAACGTTTAATACCGATTTTGCAGCCATCGTGTCAAGATCAGCAGTGATGCTCGAAGAGCTTTACATTGGAGACAATCATACACCAGCAACAGCTCATCGCCATCAAAAACACAAAGTACAGTAGATGCACATTCATTTGTTCCATAACCCTACCATTGGTATGCACAATATTACCGATCAGCCATGCATATATAGAACAGGATCTGTGTGGATATGAGCCCCTGGAACACAGCAGACCGTCACAGGGCAGAGAGCAGAGAGCAGAGAGCAGAGAGCAGAGAGCAGAGAGCAGAGAGCAGAGAGCAGAGAGCAGAGAGCAGAGAGCAGAGAGCAGAGAGCAGAGAGCAGAGAGCAGAGAGCAGAGAGCAGAGAGCAGAGAGCAGAGAGCAGAGAGCAGAGAGCAGAGAGCAGAGAGCAGAGAGCAGAGAGCAGAGAGCAGAGAGCAGAGAGCAGAGAGCAGAGAGCAGAGAGCAGAGAGCAGCTGACAGGTCAGACTCATCAGAGGCAGGGCAGGGCGCAAGCTTAGCTTCAGACACGGTCACGGCGCGTTCAGCGGCACGCCCAGCGCTGAGCCACCTCTCGGATTCCTGACGCCCATCACATACTGATCTCCACATCATGTCTTCACTGGCGCCGCGCCAGGGAACGGCGTCCGCTCTTACGACTTGATCGAGACCAGGATGATGAGCAGCAGCACGACCAGTCCAGCCAGGCCGAAGATGCAGGTCATCTTCCTGCCGCGGCGCTGGTACTTGTCGGCCTTCTGCAGCTGCCGCATGCCTTGTGACACCTTCACCTGCGTGCTCTCCACGTTGACGTCGATCCGGTCCACCACCTGGCCCTGGTCGGCCACCATCTGCGCCAGGTCGCGGAAGATGGTGTTAAGCTCGGAGATGGAGCGGACCAGCTCCTGAACCTCGGTGTCGCGCTGCTGCAGCGCCGCCGTCTCCTCCTCGAGCTGCAGCAGCTCCTGCTCGCTGAGCGGCGCGCCGCCCTGCATGAACGCGCGGTCGTCGGCCGAGTCGGACGCCACCGCCGGATCCTCCAGCACCATGGCGTCGAAGTAACCCTGCGCGCGCTGCTCGCGCTGCTGGTGCTGCCGTAGGTAGCCGCCCTGGGACGAGCGGAACTGGCCGCTCAGCTCCTGCAGCCTCGTGGCCAGCGCCAGCACCACCTGTCGGTTGAGTCGCGCCTCTGCCGGCGGCGCCGTGCGGCCGGCACGCTGCACCAGCTGCAGGCTACGCTGCGCACGGGACAGCGCGTCCGTGATGTCGTGCTGCAGCGCCTCGATGCGCTGCTCGTCGGACGAACTGTCGTCGAGCGTGGGCCGGGTTAGGTGGCGCTGCCGCAGCGCGTCGAGCTCCTGCAGCCGCTCGTGCACGTCGCGCGTGCCGAACTGCACCTGCTGCACGGTGGCCAGCCAGGGCGGCGGCGGCGCGCCAGCCTCCAGGTCGGGCTCGCGGCCCACCAGCGCGTCAGAGTCTGACGTGCCGTGCGTCGAGTACATGTGCCGCGTCTGCTGCGCATTGTTGCGCATCAGCAGGAAGACGTCGGTGAGGCTGCGCGTGGCCATGGCGGCGGCGCCTGCGGCAGAGATAGTCCGACTGAGGACGCCGCCGCCAGGGCGCAGCACGGCCAGCCGGGCCGCGCAGGACAATGCTGACCCCACAACACAGTGCTGGTGCAATACAATGCTTCACAAACTCAGAACAAAAAGGACCAAGGAACTTTCAGACAGTGTTCAATATTGAAGGCAGTTGTCATGTATAACAAATGTACCTATTTTGATTTATATACATAAATATAATTCAGTTACTGTTCTAGCAAAATCAGGTGATTAAATAATATAACATTTATAGAATAATATATCCATTTGGTGCAGGAAATTGACATTAATATATGAACCCATTACTCAACAGTCAGTCATTTCTGAACTGCCATGAAGTTAATGACAGTTCATGAATTAGTCAAGCATATATGTAATCATGTGCATTGACATTTTGTAACTCTCAATACATGTTAATCTCTATGTTGCTATACATGGCATGTTTACTTTGTCTCAATTGAACTATAACCTGAACACCAGGTAACATGTTACACATTCATATTAATTCACTAAATGCAAATGTTATATAACACATCCTGGTGTACCTATCTAATCTAATCATGTAGGGGTGTCCCTTATCAGCTCCCAAAACTTCCTATATCCTTATATCAGTTTGAAACATTCCCAAAACAACTTTGGGTTGATTCTACTATGAATTAATGGTATCACAGTAGATCACTACAATATATCTTCAACTCATTAAAGCCATCATACAAAATATGTTGATTTATATTAGTGGATTTGCATTATGTTTACATCAAAGCTACCTGACAAATAAAAGCAAACATAATCCAATAACATCACCAAAATATAAATGTCTTGTTTGTCATTGACATGCATTCTACCGAGCTGGGGCACTGCCAGCAACTCTGTCGGCGGCAATAACTTAAAATGCAAAAATGCCTTAGAAGCCTATCAGAGCAAAATTAAAGCATATGTTGTATCAGACCATGATAATTTGAAAGAAAATGTTTCAGTTCTTTATGTTTCAATGTAGGGTAAATATTTAACAGTCTGTCACACAACATAGGTAGGTATCAACTTTTCATGCCACAGGTGGTGTAGATGCCACTGATCCACTAAAGCACTGATACATCACTAATAGCATTAAAGGGAGTGTGCCCACTGTTCTGGAATTTCACAAATATTTGTCATAGAGTAAGTAGCTATTGGTTTAATTGTTGGATACGATGAAATTCACATCTGGAGCCCCTTAAGCTGAATTTTCACTTATATTGTTTTTGCTTATTGTTGTTTTCGATATCCCTAAAACAATCGCCACTATAGTGATGTTATGTAAAACGGCGCACATAAGACAATACAAATACGGCCACATTATGCAAGATAGAGGGACAAGTTTTGCGCAGCATGTTCTTGCCACTATGAACTTTATTATGTGCAAGTTTCGTAGCTCTAAATTGATATATTTGTCGAACAAAGGCCATCAAGCGTTGCGATCAGGGGGACAGATCGTACTGTGCGACTGCTGCTATCAGCGCGCACGAGCTGTTTTGTAAAATTGTTATTGGCCGGCGCTAACGATATGTTAGCAGTTTCATCGATAGTTGCAGTACTTCTAGTAGCGGAAGCCCTCTGGAGTCAATCCGATAATTTTGTGATTCCATCACGTTCCTGGAGTTTTTGGAATATCTCAGCAACTAGGGTGAATCTGGAGAAATGAAGTCATGGTTCAAATCAGAAAATTATGTTCTATAGACCAGTGTCAATAACCCCAAATAAGCGATGTGAGTAGGCCCACTCCCTTTAATGTCCGTTTTGTTTTATTGAGACTGGTGATTGACCTTTACCATACAGCATTAACACGCGCAGTGGAGAGGGGTATGCCACAACACGCAGTGGAGAGAAGAGCGCTTGAGTACCCCCCCCCCCCCCAAGATCTCCGAAAGTATGAGGGATGAAAGTATGAGGAATGATAAAACTTACAGGGTAGGTAGGTGCTATGATTATCTACATTTTGTAAAATTTTCTTCACCTGCGGTCAATATCTTCAAGGTCAAACGACGTCACGAAGGTTAAATCTGGCCAAACGTCACATTTTTTTTGAATTTACCCTCTGTGACGTCACAGGTCACCAGCAATGTGTCCAAAGTTGTTTCCGGGGATGAACATTGACATTGTCTACCGAATGGCGTTTGAATCATCCCGATCCGACTGTTGGTTCCGAAGATATCGATTTGCCGACCGCGATTCTGGCCGTCATCTTGGACTAAAAATCCATATAACTCAAAAATGTATCTACCGATTTTGATTTTGTTTTGCGTCAAATGATCCGCTATTGAGTTGGCGTTAATGTCACGCAACAAACACCGCCCTGCTCCGCTTCGTTTTCGAAATATTCACGAAAAACGTGTGGTGTGGTGGGGTGGGGTGGGGGTGGGGCCAAAAAAGTGCCCCCACCCTCCACTGCGCGTGTTAAGTCAGTTCAATGTGTAATTCAAATAAAAACTGCATGTTGGTATGTTATATCACATAATCATTAAATCAAGTCATATGAACTTTGGCGCCCGTATCGTCAGTAATATTGGGTGCCGTGACCGAGTGACACCCGTGCTGCGTGAGCTGGGATGGCTCAAAATAGACGACCTGAGGCCATTGTTATTTTTTTTTTAAATCGAGCCGCTGGCTCGATTTTTTTTTTAAAGAATGGCCTCAGGACTGGACATTTGTTATGTTTGGGCAGTGTATAAAATATCTGCATATTATTTGGCTATGTTGCTGTATTTCCGAAGCGCTGTTTCGACGCTAAACATCTCCCACGCCGGGTGCTGAGGCCATTCTTAAAAAAAAAATCGAGCCACGGCTCGATTTTGTCGTGGCTCGATTTTTGTGCATTATAAGAATGGCCTCTGATCTGCGAACGCGATGTCATGCTCATACGAGACATCTTCACAGCCACTCGTGCACCGGAGATTCTGCGAAAGCGCGTAGTTCGCCGCTCCGAAGTCTCCGCTCGTGCCACTCGGGCAACTACCGATGAGCTGCTCCAGCTGCCGCGTGTCCGAACCGAGTTTGGCCGTCGTTCTTTTGTATTTCGCGCATCCAATGCATGGAACAGGCTGCCCACAGACGTGCGTGCGTCAGCCGCCGAGAGCAGCGGTGCCTTTACACCTGCCATGACCTATCACCTGTCAAGCAGGTAAATGTTAACTTGTGTCGAAATGTGTCGTATGCTATTCTAGACCTAGTTTTAAACATTTGTGTTTTACATGCTCATCGACGTAATTGATAGAAAACCCACATTGTGGAAACACCTAAATACCTACAAATGCATCTGAAACTATCAACAATAAATGGGCTGCTTAAGAGAAGCAAATCACATCTAAAAAATGGTGTAGCCTACGATCGGATGCCATTGTATCCGATTATGTAATGGCTATGCGTTCATGATTATGTTTATGATGTTCGCTCGTTTGATTATGTGTTCACTAATGACGAAATCGTTATCTTTCATTTGTGTTATCAAGCCTTTGTTATCAAATGATCATTTGGAAGATGCACAAATCCAGTCATTGTCTGCAAATGTCAGATGTCCAAGCCATCTTTAAAGGGAATAGTTCACCTTTAACATGGGGTTTTGAACTGAGATGGCAGATTTGTAGAGCAGATCGAAAAATGGGTTGTGGTGAAATAATTACCTCGCTACGCTAAGTAATTTCGACACAGGACTAGTGGGCACCTTTTAGAAGACTCTGTTTCGGGTCCGCGAAACTTCACAACGGTTGTTTACGTTACAAGCAGCCTGCGTATATATGCCTAAAGTCCGCCATTATTGTGTGCAGTAGATTCCATATCCAAGCGACCATATGCAGGACGTCATACATTGTCATGAAGTTTTTTTAAAGCCATGAAGGAGAAAAAGAACATGTCTATTTCTCGACGGATATTAATCTATCGTCCAAACAAATGTCATATTCGTTTTTCAGCTCAAAATACCCTGCATAGCCAAATTAGCCAAACTTTTTCTAGGTGACCTATTCCCTTGAATAGAACTGGCGCATCTTTGGTATTTAGGGTTTGTACCCAAAGCAACTCCAAAGAAGGCAAAAGCCAACATCTGCATGAGCCGTGATGCCCTCTCGATGAGAAAAAAGAAAAGGTCTCTCTGGCACGCCTACACTGAGACAAGAGACCCAGTCGCTTATGCCCGCTACAAACGCTGCAGGAATAACCTCAGACGCCTGACTCGTAATCTCCGACTGGAGTTTCAACAGAAACTTGCCAAGGATCTACGAGCCAGCCCAAAAGCCTTTTGGCGGAACGCGAACACCAGGCTGAAGACGCGGTCGAGAGTCGAGGATCTCGTGCGCGAAGACGGCATGGTAGCCACCTCCAACATCGACAAAGCCAACACGCTGAACTGCTTCTTCAGAAGCAGCTTCACAGCAGAGGACACCAGTAACGTGCCCATTCTGCCGAACGCCCACACGGGTCCCCACGTGAGATGGTGCACATCCGCGAGGGGAGGTAGAAGTCCAGACTGGTTATTTATTCCAATTTTTTTTTGTGGAACGATTCAATCATGATTCATTTTCGAATCTGAATGATTCAATCACCGTTCGATTCACAGCGAAAATTTTGAGAATGGGTTCTTTCCAATTCAAAGAATCAAAACAAATATTTTAATCGATTCACGTTTGATTCAACATTTAAATATATGTGGTGAATGTATGCCAAATCAATACAAATGGAAACATACATAAATATAATAATTAAAACATTGTTACAGCAATACTATTTCAGTATGCATGAATATAGCTACTGGGACTGCATGGATTTGCACTATTTACCAGTGTACTTGAATCGTTAAGAATCGTTAAATATTTTGATTCAATCAGCCTTGATTTGATGAAGGTTTTGATTCAATCACGATTCATGAATCAAAAGATCTGGTGGTGAATCAATGTTTTGACTCAAGGAATTTTCATTGAACGATTCCAATCGATTAAATCAGTGTCGAATCGATAACCAGTCTGGGTAGAACGTAAACTCAGTTGCCCGAAACCCTACAGCTCGCCGGGACCCGACGGCTTTCATCCGAGGATGCTTCGAGAGACGGCGGCAACTCTGGCTGGGCCGCTGGCTATACTGTTCAGAAGATCAATGAGCACCGGTACGCTTCCCGCCCAATGGAAGACAGGCGAGGTGACGCCCATCTTCAAGAAGGGATGCAAGCCGTCGCCCGGGAACTGCCGTCCAGTGAGTTTGACCTCGGTCATATGTAAGGTACTCGAATCCATCATCCGTGACCAGCTGATGGAGCATCTGACGACCACGGACCAACTTCATGACGCCCAGCACGGCTTCAGACCGAGACGATCGTGCGCTACGCAGCTGCTGACCACCATTGAAGATTGGAGCAGGATGATAGAAGCCGGAGAACCTGTCGATGCCATTTACCTCGACTTCAGCAAGGCATTCGATTTTGTGTCGCACAACCGACTACTAGGCAAAATCGAGACCCATGGGATCGGAGGCCAGCTTCTGCGCTGGATTGAGGCGTTCCTCACTGGCAGATGCGCTGGATTGAGGCGTTCCTCACTGGCAGATGCGCTGGATTGAGGCGTTCCTCACTGGCAGATGCGCTGGATTGAGGCGTTCCTCACTGGCAGATGCGCTGGATTGAGGCGTTCCTCACTGGCAGATGCGCTGGATTGAGGCGTTCCTCACTGGCAGAAAACAGCGAGTCGTTGTCCAAGCATGCAAGTCTGAGTGGTCGCCAGTCTCTCAGACTTGCATAACTCAATGCGTTACTCAAGGCTCGGTGCTGGGACCCCTGCTGTTCGACCTGTTTGTTAACGACATGCCTGACGTTGTCCGGGGTCCCATCCGGCTCTTCGTGGATGACAGGAAGATTTACATGTCAGTTTCCCATCCTCAAGACGCCATGCTACTTCAGCAGGACCTCAACAACTTGGCAGACTGGTCCGACACCTGACTGTTGCCGTTTAACGAAGGCAAATGCAAGTCCCTGGACTTAGGCCGGGCAAATCTGAAACAAGTGTACACCATGAGGGGCGCCCACCTGGCACAAATATCTGAGGAACGGGTCTTGGGAGTCCATGTCGACACGGACCTGAAGTTCCGCTAACACGCAGCGGCCGCAGTCTCGAAGGCCTGCCAGATGCTGGCAGTCATTCGTGGCTCCTTCAAGTTGTTTGATAAAACGACTCCTCTGCCCTTCCTGCTGAAGACCCTAGTTCGACCTCATTTAGAGTATGGCAACATAGTCCGGAGGCCGTTCAACCGCGCAGACCAGAAGTTGGTTGAACGAGTCCAGAGACGCGCCACAAAGCTCATGCCTAGCATCAGGACTATGCCGTACACCGAGAGGCTCGGAACGCTCGGCCTGCCGTCCCTGTATCACCGCAGACTCCGGGGTGAAATGATCGCCGTCTACCAACTCCTGCACTCCGGTGTCGATCTGGACCCGGATAACTTCTTCTCCTTGGCTGTGCCCGCCAGCACGAGGAGTTACCCCTGGAAACTAAACAAGCCCCGAGCAGAATCGCAGATCCGAAGGAACGCCTTCAGTGCGAGTAGTGAACGTTGTCACGCGGCAGGACCACCTGCTGTATGTACCGCGGTCCCGCACCGAAATGGGGAGGAGGCGGTTTAAGTACAGGGGACCGGCGTCGTATAACGCCCTGCCTCCCGATCTGCCGCAGCTCCCTCCGCACCGGTTCAGTCGCCGTCTGAGGCGGCACCTCGGCGATTGCCAGTCGGCCAGGTTTAATCCACATGTCTCGATGCAGGTTTATATTTTGTTTCGACTAACGTGTGCTTGTAATTGTGTGACTTTTGCTGTGTGACGTTGGGCGTGTGTGTGTCCGTGGGTGGGTGTGCGTTGTATGTTTCGACCACATTCCTCTAGTTTTATATTAGTGACGAGAGGCAGTAATAGCCGCAAGTATATTCCGGAATGCCTTAATAAACAGTATGAAGTATGAAGTATGAACACCTGGCACTCTCTCCCTCCCAGAGTAGTCGCCGCCGACACACTGAGTCAGTTCAAGTCGAGGCTCGACTCACACAGGGGGCATTCAGCACACCATTCCTGACCACAACTGACAGAGAGTACCATGTTCTGAGCTCAATAGGAGCGGTCCCAAAGGCCAAGAAAGTGGCATCCTAAATCCCGAAATTGGTACATAGTAAGGTAAGGTATTCCTCATTTTTCTCTGATCAATATCCTCTCAATGTCCAAAATATGATGGAACAACATGGAATGGATGGAACCCAACCAGGTAAGAGAACCAGGTAAGAGAACATCAAAATATCAAGTGTGTTTCTGCAATAAATCAAAATAACCAAACTGCATGACTGCATCCATTATGTTAACTTCTCACTGATTGATCCAAAGTAATACAAATATAAATATAATAAAAATGATGTTATAGGGTAAACAGCTGTTACACCAGACACATTCTAAAGTCCAGGCTACACTATGCATGATTTCCTTAAAATAATGTGTGTTCTCCATGTTTGCGGGATTTGTGTGAAATTCGCTGATAGAGCAAGTTCAGCTGATAATAAATGCATTGGGTGAGCTACACTGGCACATCACAGATTCCGGATGAAACATCAAGGAAAAGACACAATAAAGTTCAGAATTCTGAACTTCTGTGTTTTCTGTGATTACAAGATGCAGGGTTTCTATCATTTTGCTTAATTTTGTGTATTGTTGTGCATTATAAACTTAAACTTGAATAATTTATGCTAAGTATCATGGCGGAAGATGAATGAAGAAGTGTTGGAGCAAATTGTGAGTGATGAAACTTGTGTAGAAGCTGATAGATATTTATCAGTGGTTAATTCATTATAAAAACGCAGTGATTTATCAATTTTAAAAATGAAGTGGTTTATCCATTTTTCTTGTGTGATTTGCATAATCGGCAGATCCAGGACGTCAAGGAAGTCCTGCAAACATGGAGAAGATGTGTGGGATTTGCAGGATCATCATGCATAGTGTAGCCTGGGCTTAACACTGGACCTTTCATGTTATTGGTGATGCAGACAATATTGATATACTTAAGAACACTAATAGCATGACATCTAGTGCTAGGACATGTTCTGCATCGCAGTTATCTACCCTAGATCATATACATATTTCCTCTCCCACCACTTCGAAATTCTAACATATGGCAATCCTGACAACTGTATAAGATGGTCACTATTGTCTGATGGTCTGTATATGATTGTTGATCACAGGGTATTAGTTTGCCTCCCCAGTTTATGGTGTTCTTGATCTTAAGGTCCCTAATAGAAGAAGAGTAGTCAGCTGATGGTAATATTACAAGACATAAAAGTGGGTTATCTTTGACTCTACAAGATGGTCTGAGGGGATCCAGGGGCGACACCTCCCCTCGGTAGGGCCACAGCATGCCGAGCAAAGCTTTCTAAACATGGGTATGTGCCCATAATTGCTGTAAAGGTTAGGGCAGGTTAATTATGTATCGTTTTTGGTGATGTCATAGCTTTGGTAATACTGGTACTTTTCTGTCTGTCATAATAATACTCTCTTCTTCTATTAGGGACCTCAAGAAGACCATTAACTGGGAGGTGAATTACAGAACTACTACCCTATATCGAACCCTGAATACTATGAATTTTCTCTCCAAATAATTTATTGGAGCATTCAGTCCATCATTGCTAGATACACAAAATCTTACCTTTTCCGCACCACGAAAACCGCCAACCGGTGCCGGATTTCTTGAGTGAGACCCGCTGGTGTCAAAACCTGGTCAAAATTCCGACAGCTACTCTAATTCTCCATCCAGAGCCTCCACGTAATGCAACAAACTGCTGGGAAAACATTTACCGGAGTCGACTGCGCCAGTTTTGTCTTTGACACGTCTTTTGACATCCCCTTCGGCTAGCGAAAGCAAGTGTCGGCCAATGGAAATGCAAAATGTGTGCTTCCCTTGTTACGATTGGTTAGTATATTTTATTGAGCAAAGAAATGGAACTGTCATCATCTTGAACACGCTTCTACTTTCAGCGACGTAGGCATTTAGTTAGCACTACTAAATAGAAAACGTAATTATTTTTCCAAATTAAATGGGAAAATTAGTCATTCTTAATCATTAATTTAGCATATACACAGCGGAGTCGATTTATCAAAACGGTTGGGGGGGGGGGGGGGGGGGGGGGGGGGCGAACACACTGGCGGATCCAGCCTCTCTCCGTGGGGGTATCTTTTCGTGGCTAAAAGGTCCCATTTTTTCCTCTGCGGATTTGGGGCGGTCACCTTATTTTGGTATTCGATTTTACTTTTCAAATTAAAAAAAAATATATTTTGTGGATTTTTCCCGAAATAGATAAGTTAGTTTTTCTTTTAGAGGGTTAAAATTACAAATATTCGCGAACCCGAGATAGCTATTTTGAAGAGAATGACATTTCCTTTCTTTTAACATTTTTACCAAAAAAATTGCTTCAAAAATATTTTTCTACGATTGTTTAAGCATTTATAATTTTGCCACCAAAACTGGCATGACATGACGTCAACGTCGTTATCTCCCAAACACTACATCAATTGCATTGGAATTTGGTGAGAAGACGTAGAATTGATCCAGCATAAGGAACTGAAAGTTTGACGTTGATATCTATCATACTTTACAAGTTATTGAGACAATCCGGGAGGGGGCAGATTCTGACCCCACCCCACCGGGCGCGGATTAAAGGAAATAGTTCACCTTGGATTTTTTTTACCAAACACGATTTTATTATATTTTATAATACAATTTCTTTTTATATTGTCAAGAATGGCCTTATATCGCGCCGATTCAGGACAGAAGGCCGTACATTTGTATTGTTTATCAAAACTATATGCATACTCTCTGAGTCAGAGTCCTGACGTCACGCGAATGTAAAAAATGGTTCGGCCAATCAGATTCGAAAGTAGCGACTACTTTAACCCGCGCACTGCAGGAAAACGGAAAACGGTTTACGCCATTGTGTTTATCTTGCCAAGGCGCTTTGAATGATATACATGGTGACCTTGGTAAGTCAACTTAACAATTTGACCTCAGGTCAAGGTCAAGTGGTGACCCAAGTAGGGCATGTTGCATATGGGAAGACGTATCTCAACGAGACAAACACGTTGATGTCTGTTTTACTTCTCTATCTTCATTATGTCGGGAGTTATTGACAGAAAAGTGATGGTGACCTCGCATGACCTCAAATGACCCAATAGGGGTCACTGAACAAAAATTACACTTGGATCATCAAGAATATCCTATAATAACATGATCCAGAAGTGATTGGACTAATATCATGCATATCCTTGAAATAGGAAGCATTTGTATATTTCCCTATTGACTTAGTATGGGGAGGTTAAGAAATTGACCTGACCTTAAGTCACCGATATAAAAATTCCGAGATATACGAATAGTAAGTACTTATGCCCTCATGACATCCTGTAAGTTTCAATTTGATCGGTAAAAAACTCTGGCTTTGGCACAACTGCAAACGTTTTTGGAGGTGGGGTCACTTGACCTGGTCTGGTGACCTGACCTGAGATGACCCGAGGCTATTTTTTTTTCTCAAAGTGTGCGCAATTGATGTCCTAACAGGCGTGCTAAAACCCGGCGACGCTGCGCGCCGCCGTTTTTTCGCCATCTTTGAAAAACCTGAGGGGAGGGGGGGGGGGGAAATCAACCCCCCTCTGCAGTGCGCAAGGAAAGACTCGCATTGGAAATGTGCCAACCGGCGGCCGGCGGTTCGCTTGCTAGCACTAGCTGCAAACTGATTGGCTGATGGTATAGGCTCTGCCCGGGCTAGAACCAGAACAACATTCTTTCGCCAGCACCGCATTCCTTCGCCAAAAAAAAAAAAATTCGGCTGGAGAGTCTTTTCAGTCAAGAAAACTTGCGGTTAGGGGTTTCCCAACACGGGCTACAAAACTGCTATCTCAGTTTAAAACTAATCTTGAAGGTGAACTATTTCCTTTAATGCCACGGGGCTCCTTGAATTGCATCAGGTGCGCTGTTGCAGGGGCCCGGGAACAGGGGGGGGGGGGAGGGGGGAAGCGGGGGCGCTTGCCCTCCCAACATCTGGACCGGGGGGGGGGGGCGGCGCCCCCCAACTTTGGCGAGCAGAAGTTTCCCTAAAAATGAGGTCTTTCAATTTTCTTCACAGAAAGTTATATAAAATATGAAAGCCTCCTTATGTCACTTCCATTTTTTCCGTTTTCTTTTACAGAATGTCATAAGTATTATTACGATATAGCCTTGCCTTTATAGCAGTATCGTATACCTTTCTTTTCCTTCCTTTTCCTTTTTCCATTAAATGTTCTATGATATATAACGGAAAACTTTGGTAGCAGTACATTTGTTGGCAGTTGTCTGCTTGGCGCGTCGTCGTTAAAATGACGCACTGACGCAGTGGTGAATCTACGGTTGGGCAAAATGGGCAATTGATCCCCAAACCGCCCGAAATCGGCGCAAAATTGACACATTTCCTGATATAGAAGTAAATCTAAGCAACTTTTACTAAGGAAAGTTTGCTTTAAATCAGCTATCAATTCATAAGCGAGCGAAATCCGATGAGTTTTCAGAATTATGTGAGACTTCTTGGAATTTTGCCCCACCCCAAACTCCCGTTCTGGATCCGCTGCTGCACTGCCGACGATAAACATCTGCTGCATTTTGTTTATAAGTTTATCCCACGTCAACGTTACGGATGTGGTCAAACTGGCATGCGGCCCTTTAGTTGTCCTCGCTGTCTCTGCCGACGGGGCGGCAATTGCAAGCAAGAGTTGTCGTAAATGTCGCAATTACCGTGATATGTTGATGAAGCGGTCGGTGCAGCCCACACTAGCCATTTTCACGAAGGATTTTGCGTTTGGGGCGATTGGGGCGTTTGGGCGTTTGGGGCGATTGTGGCCTTTGAGGTAAATGGGTCTATAGCTTGTAAGAACACGGCTTTTCCCGGTTATTTTTGGTATCAATCACATTATTAAGAATTAATGTATAAGTGTATACTCTTACAATGCAATATTTACCGTTAGTTTGCTTTGAATATTCACATTCATGAGCATATCTGGCAATTTTGGGTTGTGTTAGTTCCTTCTACAAAACATACCGAAAACGCCCCAAAAGAGGCTAAAAAGTATACTAGATAATCAGCTTTGATTAAATAAAATACGCAATTGTCAGTTAGTTAGGGCAAAACTGAAGATATTAATGGCAAAGAAATACAACATTATGATGCAAAACGCAATCAAATGTAAAATGCATAGACAGACCTTAATTCAACGACCTTAATTCCGTCCCACTGAGATCGTCCCATTTAGAGCGGTAACTTCGTTGGTTTCCGAAAACCAGAACAATCCTTACGCATTTCGAATCAAACCAAATGTTTTTTTTTGGATTAATTGATTAATTGATGAATCTCACAAAAAGCTGAAAAGACATCAGAAAAAGCACTTATAAACCCATGAAACGTGCTGACTTTCTGGAGCCACTGGTACTGAAAACTCAAAAATGGCTGTTCTAGATCGAACGGACGCCATTGCTAGGTGCAGACCACGGCTCTGCGCATGCGCAACGAGACGTCAGGCGACCGGCCGGCTGGTCGCCATGGTGACCAGCCGGCCGGCGCCGGAGCCACGTGTGCAACGTGACGTCAGGCGACCGGCCGTCCCGTCGCCATGGTGACCGGGCGGCGGGTCCTGCGCAGAGCCAGCGCAGAGCCGGAGCTAGCATTCCCGTAATATTACAACAAATGATCAAAACGAAATCGCTAATTATCATTAATTCTTTCAAAAGTGAATATGACTGCAAATATGAATGGACTAATTCATCTAGTTTTCATTGAAATGAGCTATTATTCCTGAAAACCATGTCGTTGCAAAATATGACCATTTCCCGAACCAGCCACTTCCGGGATTTCCGAGATCCGATTCGAGATGGCGTCGCACAAACACCCCAGCCGTCTGGCAGCACCAGAGCTAGTTTAAGATGAAATTGTTAATTTTAAGTAAACTATGGTGTTATCATTAAAATGGAATTTCAAGAAAAATGCATTAATTCATAAAGTTGCGATTGATACCAAAAATAACGTGGAAAAGCCGTGTTCTTACGAGCTATGGACCAATTTACCCCAAACGCCCCAATCGCCCCAATCGCCCCAAACGCCCCAATCGCCCCAAACGCAAAATCCTTCGTGAAAACAGCTACTGGCGGGCTTCTTCAAGAAGAAAAAAAACGTCAGGCGTCAGGTACAAGAATTTTATCAGACGACAGGCGGGTTTACAGAGGCATACGGTTCATAGTAGAAAACGGGGGGTGGCACCACTTTTTCATTTTTTTTATGTTAACCCGCGCCGTGCATGGGGCGGGGCGTTTATACGCCTCCCCCTAAAGTTTTTCGAGGATAGCGAAAACACGGCGGCGCGCAGTTTTTGCCGTTTCAAAAACGGCGCACGGCGCACAGCGCCCCCGTTTCAAAAACGGCACACGGCGCACAGCGCCGCCGTTTAAAAAAAAAACGGCGCACGACGCACAGCGCCGCCGTTTCAGCCGCCATTTTTGGCACACCTGTTCGGGCATCAATTACCCACATTGTGTGCAATTCTTGGCCACGGGTCATCTCAGGTCAGGTCACGTGACCACACCTCCAAATAAGTTTGCGGTCGTACCACATCCACAGTTTTTGGCCGATCGGTTTCAAACTTACAGGATTTCATAAGGCCATAGGTCCCTCCATTTCGAATATCTAAGATCTTGAATATCGGTGACCTAAGGTTGCCGGTCGGGTCAATTTCGTGACCTCCCAATATAAGTAAATGGGGAAATATTAAAATTTTCCTATTCCGAGGAAATGCATGATAGCAGTCCAATTCCTACTGGATCATGTTATCATAGGCTATTATTGATGATCCCTGTTCAATTTTTGTTCAGTGACCCCTAAAGGGTCAGCCGAGGTCAGCTGAGGTCAATAACACTTTTTGTGTCAATAACTCTCGATAGAATGAAGTAAAAGAAGTGAAACCGGCATAAATGTTTTTTCTCGTCGAGACACGTCTCCCAATATGCAACATGACCTACTTGGGTCGCCACTTGACCTAGACCTGAGGTCAAAGTTCTAAGTTGACTTAAACTAGTCCAAATGAATGTGATTCGAAGCACTTTGACGAGACGAACATGATGTCGTAAAAATTATTGCCGTATCCTGATTAGATAAAAAGTTATTTGCGAACGTTTGCCAAAAAATAGCCCTTTTGACAGTTGATGACCTCTGGAGCCCAAACTATTAACCTGAGATAAAAATCTGATGACACGTTATGATTGAATATTTCAAGAACTTTCGATTGTTTTTCCGTTTGTTCCTAGCTATCATAGTTCCCGAGATATTTGGGGGTTTCTGGAGTGATGTCCTAAAACTGGAACATCTGCCCTTTGATGACCTCTGGTGACCTCAATATTGACCTGAACCAAAAATGTAGAAATAGTTTCAAAGTTATTTTTGATGAGCTTTCGAACCGAGTTTTTGGTTTTCCAATGAGGAAAATTTGACAACAAAAAGGTGCACCAAGATTAGAAGTGAGAAGATTGCCAAAACAAAATATTTGGTTCCGCCCCCCCCCCCCCAACTTTAAAATCGTTCCCGGGCCCCTGCGCTGTTTTGTCTATCATTGAAAGCAAGGGATACATAAAAACTTAAAATTCAATCGCTCGAGAAAAACAAACTTCCGTTTTTATGAAGTTTTCTCCTAAGATCATGTTTTTTTTACTTCGTGCAAGGAACACGTGGAGGGCATACTGGTATTGAATCCCCCACAGGAACCTTGGAGGGGCTCCCAGGTTCCTGTGGGGGGAGGCATTTGCCCCTGATTCCCCCCTGGATCCGCCAGTGCCAGCAATGACCGCCAAGGAGAGCCTCTGCCAGACACTTAATGGAATTCATTTTCCCATTTTTCAAATTTGTATAAGCAATTGCGAAACTTGTGCCATGCCGCGAAGCGGCGCGAAATTTTCCGGTTTTTGACTGTGGATAGTTGGATTTTCACTGCTGCAAAGACAATTTGTACGATTTTACGATAAATTGGGAACCCGCGGGGGGGGGGGGGCATACTTGTATTGAATGCCCCCCAACGCCCGATTCATGTGGGGGGGGGGGGGGGGCATTTCCGCTGATGCCCCTCCCCTGGATCCGCCAGCGGCCGAACGAACACATTTTAAAGAAATTCTAGGCAACTTGTACAAAGGAAAGTATTTGTAATCAATTCATAATGCAAAAATAGACGAAATCTCATGAGTTTTGGAATTCTGTCGGACGGCCCCTCAAACCAACGTTTTGGGCCGGTCTGCATTCGCCAGAAAGCTCGGGTCCTTACTTGGAACCCTTACTTAGTAAAACAGCAATGTTAACCTGCCATTGACGGGGGGGGGTAAACATCTCCCCCTGACGAATTTGCGCAATAGTTCAAAAACCGATAGCGCTATTGTAGCGTGCAATCGGACTTTGCAACATTGCATCATTTAAAAAATTGCAACAAAACAAATCAATCATAATTTTGTTTGACTGAAAATGCAAATTCTGATTTATTTGTTTTGTTGCAATTTTTGCAATGATGCAGTGTTGCAAAGCCCGATTACACGCTACATAATTGGAGCCCAACGCGGGGTGTGGCCAGGTCGTTATAAACACGAAGTCAGCAGAGTTGCGCATACCCCTGAACCCAAGAAGATCTTGCAAGAATCGTAATCGTACTCTCCGAGAGGATGGAAGTACTGAAAACGTCAATGTCGGGACGAGACGAAGATTGTTGCAACTTAGGATGGGGACGCTCATGCTATAGCAGTGTTGTCGTGTCTGGAAAGAAGATGCGAGTAGACGAACCGATTGTGAAAAGAGAGAAGATGCAACTTCCGACGAACCATAGGACACCGGAAGAGAATGTCGGATTACCGCTGATCCACGGGAGATATCCCTAACGATTCAAGAATGAAGTCACCGAGATAAGCCTGCTTGAAGACAAGACTGACGAGTGATGGAATAAATGTAGCAATGTTGCAGAGAAAGAAGCAGCAGCCAGATGCAATGGAAATAATAATTGGGAAGCGCGCCAATACGGGAAAAGCGCAGGAGGCAATTCACCGAAGTGGCAGTTCAATCAGCGCGTATCAACTTTCAGCAACGGCCACTACCGTCACCGCAGCCACCGCTATCGTGCCGCCTGGCTGGTTGCTGTCGCTGCCGCTGAGAGCCTCCGCAGTCGCTGACGACGGTAGTCGCCGGCTGGCCGCTGTCGCCGTTACTAACGGCTGCAACTGCCGCTGACGATACCGCGACTGCTGACATCTGCCACTGCCAATGCCGCTGATAGCGGCCGCTGCCGCGGGCGGCTGTCACGGCCGTTGACGACTGGGGTCGCCCGGCTGACCGATGACAGCGGCCGGCTGCCGCAGGCAGTTACCGCTGCCGCGGGCTGCTGCCTTTACCGTTGATGGCCGCAACTGACGACTACAGCGGCTGCTGACGTATTTACCGGTGCCGCGGACAGCTGCCGCCGCCGCGGACAGCTGTCACTGCCGCTGCCGCAGACTGCTGCCGCTGCTACCGACAGCTGCCACTGCCGCAGGCGGCTACCGCTGTCGCGGGCTGCTGCCGCTGACGCAGACTGCTGCCACTGCCGCTGCCGGCGGGATGATGGCGCTGCCGCAGACAGCTACTGCTGCCGCTGACAGACCGCCTGGCCGGCGGCAGTCACTGCCCTTGCGAATTGATTCATGTGTGCCACTGGGTTATGTAAATATGTTTTAAGGGTAGGATATTGGGGATATTAGTGGTAGGCCATGTGTGTAGCCCAGAACGGGAACTGTTCATAACGACAGATGCGCTAATGACATCGGGGGGATATTGTCTGGAGCGGGTAGGGTAAATTTCCACGTCTCGGGGGGTGACTAATGTACTTTCCCCAGTATAATCGGTCTATAAATACCGCGGACCCTTCATCCTTCCATCTCACGTCATCATTAGCAGGGCCAGGCAGTACAGGTGCAGCTACAACGGAATAACGGCAGAAGAACCAAGAAGGCTATGGTAGGGATATGCGACCATTCTACCGGCACCCAACCGCGAGGATGGACCCACCTGGTCAAGTCTAAGAGCCGTTTGGAACAAGCGAGTCGCGGGATGAATCAAAATTGTGAAGACACAATTAAAAGAAGGGGGACTTAATGTAACGCAGGTTACATTTATTCGTGCTGGAACTACGGCTAAATTTTCCACCTCTCAGCACCTCTCAGATGGATTTCGGACGGATCTGACGTACCGGAGGCGCCGGCTCAACGGAACGTACTCCGCTTCACGTAAATTAACGCTGCCTCATTATTCCTGGTGCACCATATCATAAATATTCATCCGCATGTACTGAAAATTAAGTCAAAGTTTTAGGTAAATCTTGGTTTTAATTATTTTCGTTGAATGTATACGAACCTAATACCTACATAGCGGTATAAGGCAAGGCGATCCTGTCTCAGGATATCTCTTGAATATAGCTGTTCTAATCCTAGCAAAACAAATAGCAACTTCAAATAAACTAACGGGTATCCATCTTAGTGCTAACACAGAAGTACGCATCAGTCAATATGCAGAAGATACAATATTGTTCTTAGACAGTTCTGAGCGTTCCTTAATAGGGGCTACAGAGGAGCTGGCAAAATTTTCTGCACAATCGGGACTTAAGCTCAATTGGGAGAAAACTTCATGTCTGGCACACTGATTACTGAACACACCAGAACATTCTAATAATATCTTAGTGAATACAATTAAATGGGTAAATGAAATTAAAATTCTTGGAATATATTTTAAGCGTAGTGTAGCGTTGGGGAATGACAGGGGGGCATAGGGTTAGGGAGAGTGGGAGGGTATGATAGGGAACAAGGAGCTGGGCCAGGTTCCGCTCCACTCTTGCGTGTCGGGGGAGGGGTACGTTGTAGAGTGGGATAGCAGTGGGGGGGGGGGGGGGGTGCATTGTAGGGAGAGGGGAATGGAGAAGAAGGTAGAAGGAGGGATAGGGGTAAAGGAGGGTAGGGGAATGAAAATGGAGGGGTATAAAGAGAAAAGAAGAGAAATGGGAGACGAAGAGTGCATCCACTCCACCGGCTGTCATGGGAAACTGCTGGACCACGCGGCTGTACTGGGAATCGCTGATCCCTCTAGCTGTAATGGGAAGCTGCTGAGAAGAGATATGGGAGAAGAAGAGTGCATCCACTCCACCAGCTGTCATGGGAAGCTGCTGATCCCTCTGGCTGTACTGGGAATCGCTGATCCCTCTTGTCCTCTTCGTCAGCTCGACCTTCGGTGACCTGCCGTGACCTGCAGTGACCTGCAGTGACCTGCAGTGACCTGCAGTGTCCTGCAGTGACCTGCAGTGACCTGCAGTGACCTGTCCGGCTCGTAGGTCCGCTAGAAGTGATGATAGATGTAGAAACTGATGTAGAGATGTAGGTGTAGCATAGCGTAGATGTAGAGACAGACGTCTTGATGTAGATATAGCGTAGCGTAGCAAGATCCCCTTCCGCGTACAAAACATCTGATGGTGGTAGATGCTTTTACATTTTGAGAGACTGATCATCCTGGTCCATCGTATAGGCTGGTTCACCGACATGCCATTTCACTGCTCGAGGACGGGAGGCAGGGTCTCGCCCATGAGGGTGAGGACGATACAACGGGAAGGTGTAGGATTAGCATCGGATGTGACGCCCTGGTGACCATTGCTAACTTTCGTGATTCAGATTTTTCTTTAAAATCTTCAGTCGATTCGTAAATTAGGTCATCCGTCCAGTTATCCCTCCCCATTTAACACCTGCTTACCTCCAAAACCTAATCGCCCACTTGTCGTATGCCAGCGTTGCTACGTTTTACTTACCTTCGAGTAATGATCCGTCCGGCTGTCCTGACTGAGTTTGCACCACTCCTACTGGGTCTTAACCTAAGAATTATCCGTCGTCATCATCACTGCCACTCTCTCAGCTACAGACATTCCGCTTTCATACGCCCCATAGTGATTTGTGCACCCCCAAAATTCCCTCCCAGTAGTGTCGGATGCCAGCTGGATGAGTGACTCCCAGGTAGGATAAATGTCCTCATCAATACGAAATCCTAGTAGCGCTCCGCTGAACGACAGCATTGCTGCGTGGGCCGCCCAGAATATATGTATTCAATGTAATCCGTCCGGTTCCTACTTTAGAAGGGAGCTAGTTTATCCATAGGACTTATATGAAACACCGACTACGCTTTACTGCCCGTCTTATCCTCTCTGTCCGGGAGAGGCTCCTATACCTACTGTCCGGGCCTCCGACCTGGGCTCCGCCGGACCTGGGTCCTCTATCCGGGCCTACCTTGGGCTCCGCCGGACCTCTGACCTCTATCCGGGCCACGACCTGGCTCCGCCGGACCAACTTTCTAAGTTAACATCGACCGGCATCGACGGCGAGCTACGCGGATGTCCTTGCCTATATACCGACTGCGGGCGCCCGGGAATCTCTAGAGGAGATCTTCCCGTTTAACCTAGAGTGACTTCTGAGGCACGTCCGGCCTCCTCCTGCCTCTTATCCTTCCTCCCTCGCCCTCCTTTTCTGCGCCAACCTATCATCCTTTGGCATTTGGCACCCGCAGTCTCGGACTTACTAATTGTAACCTCCCTGTGATATGCGGCCAGCCGATATCACTCGGTCTGGGCATAATTTTCCACGAGCTCTTTCATTTACATGTTTCGCCACGCTGATAGATTTTCGATACAAGGATCGGGCACACAAGCCGTCATGCCTCTCCTCCAAGCTCCGATACTATTTAATCTCTGTCCTGTCCTGTCCTGACCCACTGTTGCAGGGATCACACCTCCCTGTCCTGTCCTGTCCCACTGTTGCAGGGATCACACCTCCCTGTCCTGTCCTGTCCTGTCCTGACCCACTGTTGCAGGGATCACACCTTCCTGTCCTGTCCCACCGTTGCAGGGATCACACCTCCCTGTCCTGTCCTGTCCCACTGTTGCAGGGATCAAACCTCCCAGCACTGTCCTGACCCATTGTTGCAGGGATCAAACCTCCCACCACTATCCTGACCCAATGTTACAGGGATCAAACCTCCCAGCACTGTCCTGACCCATTGTTGCAGGGATCACACCTCCCTGGACTGTCCTGACCCATTGTTGCATGGATCACACCTCCCTGGCCTGTCCTGATCCATTGTTGCAGGGATCACACCTCCCTGGCCTGTCTTGTCCCACTGTTGCAGGGATCGTACCTCCCAGCACTGTCCTGACCCATTGTTGCAGGGATCAAACCTCCCAGCACTGTCCTGACCCATTGTTGCAGGGATCACACCTCCCTGGCCTGTCCTGACCACTGTTGCAGGAATGACACCTCCCTGTCCTGCCCATGTCCTTCTAGCTATCCTATTACGAAATCAATATCAGCGACGTTTCTCCCACTATGACTGAGTACTAACCGCTTTACCAGTTCTCTATCGGGGACGTAAATTATATGACCCTTAGGTAATTCCCTACATGGGAAAACGTTGTCCAAAAAGAATCGCAACCAGAGATAACGTGCATATATCACAAATGACCCATTTCAATAAACATCAGCTAGTAATCTCCTAAATATCACTTCTAAACTTCAATATAATCGGCAGTGCACCATCATCAGAATAAATTCAAATAATTTAACGCTGTTTATAGTTGGCTAATATAAGGCTTAAGTTACCACTTGGACTGTAAATATACAAGACATCTAACATTACAGTTGTACATGACGTTAACAAAGGGAAGGCGTCGGCTGTAATGTCGTAAATCGCGAGCTGCTGGCTGAAGGTGTATTTTTAACAGACGGTTAGGAGACTCACAATATTAAGAAAGTTAATTTGACTGTTATACTTATCATCCACTGACTCGCAAGTATACGTCTGTCGCAGGTTGCTGCGCCCTTAGAACCTTTTACGGGCTGAACTAGTTATGGTTTGATCGATAATTCCAAAGAAGGTAATATAGACAGGGATTTAACGTTAACCACTCCGGATCAGCGGCACGAGTTTATCAGCGACAGAAACGAGGTCGCATTGACGGCTAAGGAATCGTATTTCGCACACACTGTCCTTAAACAATCGTCGGTAGGAAGCGATGCTGGACCAATAGCTAATAGCGCATCGCCGATTATACATACGTAATCTTAGACAGACAATCTCCTGGCGGTAACTTACCAGTCTCCGATTTGTGTTGTCCCGCTCAACATAGAGCACACCTCTAAGCGACAGAATGAACCGATACTTTATAACCAATCGATGCCGTCTCAGTGATATGGTCCTTACATTTGTTATCCTTACCTGCCAAGCTAGAATGACGAGTCTCTACCCAACCTCACTAATACTTTGTCTGGTAGTTGGGTTACCTGGCGTTTTAACCGTTCAGCGAAAGTTACCATTCCGTGATTCGAAATCGTCCACAACTCTGATACATAACGTTAAATTTACTGAAGCGGAAACGTACATAAAACTCTGGCGTCATTAAACGTCATTAAACTCTGGCTTCTGGCTAAGTATTGCGAGCAAGACGAGAACGAATTAATCGAACCATTCAAACAACAATCGAAACATATCCTACTTATCTGCGGCTATACTGGCTTAATTCCTGCCTTACCTCATGCTGTCGGGGAACCGCATCGCTGTGTACATTTCCTTCCTTCAACGACCCTCTCGACTCCATCATGTCTCCTTTCCCACGTAAAATGTTACACAAATTTACAATGTTGATTTTAACTCAGCAACTAAACAAACGGTAACGCAGTAAATAATCGTTTTTGGTACGTCCCAATCAATTTACATGTTCAACCAATGATTCCTGTGAATCTCCGCCTAATATCACCAAAACCAGCACAGAACCGAATAATTGACTCACTCAATCTCTAGTTTAGAATACTAACTAAACCGCTCGTATTTACATGCGCCAATGCGCTAGGGCTTACGCCATGACCTCCTGCAACGCAGCGTGCTGGATTCCAAAGTACTACGGTCGCCTGGCATCACACCTCTAGTACAGCATCGGCTACACATACATTTTTCCTGCCTTCCTAGGTCAAAAGTAGCGAGTCTGGACAGATGACCCAATTTACGTAAAATATCCCACTTAGTCCCTTATTGTTTAAATTTTGTAGTCGCCGGACCTGGGCAGAATTTCGGATAGGATCGGAGAGGATGAGCAGCTTCGTGACTTACTGTGATCTGCCGCCGTCGGCTCAGTTCTTGCCGTCTTCCTCTCTCTGCGGCTGTCACCTCTGCTGTCTGCTGTCTTGTCTCCGCTGTCAACGCTGCCACGGCGGACGGCTGCCGCCGCCGCGCCGCGGGCAGCGCGCGTGCTGGGGTCCCGAAGTCGACTGCCTCCGCTGCTGTCCGCTGCTCCCGCTCCCCTTCCGCTGTCTTGTCTCCGCTGTCCGCCCTGCCACGGCGGACGGCTGCCGCCGCCGCGCCGCGGGCAGCGCGCGTGCTGGGGTCCCGAAGTCGACTGCCTCCGCTGCTGTCCGCTGCTGTCCGCTCCTGTCCGCTGCTGTCCGCTGCTGTCCGCTCCTGTCCGCTGCTGTCCGCTCCTGTCCGCTGTCTACCCTGCCACGGCGGACGGCTGCCGCCGCCGCGCCGCGGGCAGCGCGCGTACTGGGGTCCCGAAGTCGACTGTCTCCGCTGCTGTCCGCTGCTCCCCGCTCCTCTTCCCCTGTCTGTGCGACGTTGCCTCTTTTTATACTCCGACCCGGCGGTGTCTTGCTCTGGGTGTGGCACACCCCCGTCTTCTGATTGGCCGATTCTTGCCGTCGACAATTTTGCATTTCTAGTGTATAGAACTTCTTCAAACTTCTTAATGACCTTTCTTACTTAATTTTGTTCATAATATAATTGCTTCAAGTAGTGCATATTTCTTCCACTTTCTTGTTTGCTTGCTACCTATGGCCACACCCTTTGCTTTGTTACTGCCATGTGTCTGGCTGGTGTCTGGTGCAAATATCTTTATATAAGTTTGATAAGAGGACTACGGCATCTTTATATAACCAGATAATTTTGGTTTCTTGATAATGCATCTTGCTGATAAAATGGTATTCTTCAATAATCAATCAGGTAGTCCTTTCAGTCATTGCATTCCAATTATTACGTCGTAGTATCGTTTTTAGATGACTTTCTGTTCATCCCTTTATTTTTCCAGCATGAAATGTTCGCCTTCTTCAGTTTAACCAAACTCTTGACATGCTTAATTTTGTATCATTGCTTGGAGCTACGTTCAAGTTCAGTAATTTGTAGTGCTGCATTAACAATCGTTAAATATATATATATATATATATATATATATATATATATATATATATATATATATATATATATATATATATATATATATATATATATATATATACATATATATATATATATATATATATATATATATATATATATATATATATATATATATATACCGGCGTTGATCGTATTTCTAATTTTATCCTTACTTGCAATTAGCTCTTCGCCCTTGTGATAATATCAATTCTTCTTTTTAGACAATACTTCTGATTTTACGTTTACTCCGCGTATATCGTACACGTCATTTGTTCCGTAATAATTGACTGCGATTTTCTATCACTTCGCATCAATAGTGTCGGTTTATCATCCGCATTTCTTCTCAACAACGATTCTTCCTTTACTTCAAACCCGTCTCTTTGTTGGCGTGCTACAGCTCTACACAGCTGTCCCTCTGCCTCTGGGCGGCCGCCCTGGCTGTGCTGACTCATAGGACATAGAGGGGAGGGGCGGGGTGATGTGGCAGCGCCGGTAGGGACGGTACTGGGGCCGGTACGCAAATGGGACTGGTACCGTAATGGGTGTACCTGAGGGGCGTACACCCGGCTGGCGTTGCTCCCCGCCGTCGTCTCGCTTACTCAGCTGTTCTGGCGATGGCTGTGATGACTGTAGTTACTAGACTTGCAGTCTCGGGCTTCGGACCCGAGTTTTTGCATGTCTGGGTTGGATGCGAGGAGAGGGGGCGTCTGCCGCCGGCCGGCTCGGAATGTTTTGTCAGAGAAGTCAGGCCCGGTGCATTGGAACATGCTGAGAAGATGTACCCCGCTACAGTAGTATCAACAACATAACGGAACACAATTTAGAAAGAAAGCTTATCCTTCTTGAGAACGAGATCGCACAGTGGAAGAGACGTCATATTACACCTCTTGGAAAAATAACTGTGATAAAATCGTTGCTGCTGTCCAAACTCGCACATCTTTTTATGGCTTTACCGAATCCCTCACATATTTACATTAAAAAGATTGAACAAATGCTATACGGTTTTCTATGGAATAACAAACCAGATCGCAGTATACGAACGAACATAATTCAGAAGCTTGAATTTGATGGACTCCAAATGATTGACTTAACATCTTTTATACACAGCTTGCAAATGTCATGGTTAAAACGATTAGTTAGTTCCACAGCCGATTGGACAAAATCGGCAAACCTACAGCAGTTAGACCCCTTGAAGCTTCTCACATACAGCACGGCACAGCTGAAAGTAATAAAAACACAGATAAGCAACCTATTCTGGCGAGAAGTGGTAGATTCTCTCATTCAATTTAATCAGCTGTTAAATCTTCAACCGGAAGACATAATAAGGGAGCATTTATGGTTCTCAGACTACACAAAATTCAAAACTTCTATTGTCAATCAATGGGATAATCAAGGACTAAGATTCATTGGAGATCTGTTTAATGATAAAAACGGCAACATACTAACACGAGAAGAAATCAAAGTACAATATCGAATATCAATGACATTTCTGTGCTATGTAACATTAATAAGTAGCTTACCTCAAAGCGTCAGAAATTCAATACGCTTGCCTTTCGAGAGGCCGAATATCCCTGTCAAGTTGCAATTGTTCCTCACCAAGCCAAATATCACAAAATACTGCTACTCATTATTTATCAATGCATTGCAGGAAAAATGTGACATTACTGATAGAAACCGAAAACAAAAATGGGAATGCGATGTCGGCTTCCATCATGAAGGGAGTTTGTTGCACATTAAACAATCTACGAATTCAGTGTATTTACTTTACCTGCATTACAGAATAATAAGTAGCATAATAACAACTAATAAGTTCTTACATACAATTAAAATATCCGACAATAGCACTTGCACATTTTGTACGCGTGATACCGAAACAATAATTCATCTATTCTGGCAGTGTCCAGTTACTCAAACATTTTTGCAAGATATCGATAGAAAGTTGCACACTCAATATCAAATACATTTTCACCTGTAACGTTCAGTCATGGTTCTTCCCACAAGAAACAGATCCATTACAAACGCTCATAATCACTGTAGCTAAAGCAGTAATATACAGATCCCACAACGCCGGTAAACAAAAAACTAAAACCATTCATATGATAAATTTATTAACAATTGAAGCACAAAAAGAACAGCTTGCCAGCAGACTGAAAGACAAGATAGAGAGTTTTGAAAATAGATGGAAAACATTAAAGGGTATCCTCTCGTAATAAGTAAATTATTAAATGCGTTACGCACTCGTGGCTCGTGGCTGACACCAATGCACATGAACACACACACACACACACACACACACACACACACACACACACACACACGCACACGCACACGCACACGCACACGCACACGCACACGCACACGCACACGCACACGCACACGCACACGCACACGCACACACACACGCACACGCACACGCACACGCACACACACACACACGCACACGCACACGCACACACACACGCACACGCACACGCACACGCACACGCACACGCACACGCACACGCACACGCACACGCACACGCACACGCACACGCACACGCACACGCACACGCACACGCCTCATTTGCACATGTACTGGACTGCGATGTAAGCGAGAAGTTTATTGTCTAGACAGGCTAAAGTGGTGTGTGCCAGAGTGAGGAGATGTGAGCTGTAGCGAGACGGCTGTATGATGTATGACCATGTGAATGCGACAATGTGCAATGCTATTTGTATTGATGTTTTTTTTTGTGTGTGAAGAAATTAGCCCTTCGGTGGGACAAACGGAAAAAAGAAGAAGAAAAAAGAAGAATGTATACGAACCGATTGTCAAGCTCATTTGTCAGTCAACACGTTTGATTTGAGAGTAACTGCTAGCAGGCTTTCGGCATGTTCAAATTTTACTGTATATGATGGTAAGCCGTGCTAAAACCTATACAAACATTTAAATCATAAACTTTACTGCAACTGAACTTTTGTAAAGAGGTATACCATTTTATCCAATTATCTTGCACTTAAATAAATTGCTCACTGTGATCTATTTGCTCCGATTTCGCAGAGAAGTATCGTGTTATTTCAGTATGTCAGGGCATTGACATCCCAGCAATGGCCGCTATGATGTGACGCGTCTCCGTACCCGGCCCGCCGAAGCCAGGCACGTAGGGAATGAACCGCTCACGGCGGCGGCGAAGGATTCAGCGGCTAATTGACACCAGCTGGTATAGCGCGGCGGACGGAGGGAGGGGAGCCGGCTTGGGCGCATAAACACTGTGAGACGGACGATGAAGTTGTAGGTATCTTTCGACGCGGAATTGTTGAAATGGATATAGATATGACGGACCAGCCAATGGCACTAACTTGAGTTTACCTGGGATAACACTAGCGACGTACATACATACACACGCACACGCACACGCACACGCACACGCACACGCACACGCACACGCGCACGCACACGCACACGCACACACAAACACGCACACACACCCACACACACACACACACACACACACACACACACACACACACACACACACACACACACACACACATACACATACACATACACATACACACACACACACACACACACACACACACACACACACACACACACACACACACACACACACACACGCATCGAACAGGTATGCGTATGCACACCGGTGGGCACAAGTACGTCTATGCACGCATGAAGGCGTATGACACACACCCATTCATGCATACAAACATACACTCGCATGCATACATATTCACGCGTATACATGCAGGTGGGCGTGTGATTTCCAAAGTCGAAACCCCATGACGTCGAACATCCGAGAGAGATCGGAGCATCAAGGAATGACAAGCTTCGATAAGGACGATTTAATCCTAGCCGGGAAACGAGGTTGGTATGTGCTACGCCCCTGTGTGTATTTTGACTCTGCTGATAACGGTTGGTTCACTGACGGGTTTGGGTAATCACCTAACGAGGGAGGTATGCGGATATTAATGTCGGGCGCCCAGGAAGGACAAAGTAAGTTGTTTTGATAGTGAAATCGTTCCCGAGCCATGACGCTTAACCAGGAACTAACGCCGTAAGACGCCAGATGCTGTGGTGGCCAGTGGGGCCGAGAGCGGGGAAGTGGGACGAAATTGTGCCGCCGGAGTGAGATGGTTTGGGCGAGGGATTGTGCCGCCGGAGTGGAGATCGGTGGTTGAGATGTGGGAAGCTGGTGATGAGTGGATGAGGGGATGCCGCCCAAGAGGAGAAGATCTATGTCCATCGAGGGGGACCTGTGATGTACGCCGAACGATCAGGCCGGCCATGGCGGTTTGTATCGCAACGTGCAGCTCTTGTTCTCCCGACTTTCGGACGAAATTATAGGTTTTAGGTCCATCGCGGAGCTACCCAGGTGGTGCCGGCCAACCGGGTGGCGCTAACTCGAACGAGATCGCGACGTGCGGAGATGTTAGGATCAGTGGCGGCGCGGTGAGGGGTGATTGCGTCCGTGCGACTGAATAAGTCCATCGCGCTCGACCAGGCGATTGCAATATGTGGACATGCGCAAGCGGCCGCAATTTAGCCAAGTAGCTCTGAGCCGCGCGACCTCGGAGTTCTATTAGGCGGTGGTGCAGGTCGAGAGGAGGTGATTAAGGGGGCCAGACAGGGCCGAGAGCGGGTGAGCTGAGCGAAGTTAAGTCCATCGAGGAGGGCTTGTGAGGTATGCTGGTTGACAGATCTTATGTTGTTTGTGCCGCAATATGCCACACTTGTCTTTCCGACTCTCGGATAACATTTGTAGGTCTTATGTCCATCATGGAATTCCCCAGGTCGTACCGGGCGACCGGGGAATGATGTCGCAAAGGCACCATGACGTGCGGAAAGGTTAGGATCAGTGGCGACGTGGCGAAGGGTGAAGGCCGCCGCGTGACTGAACAGGTCCATCGCGCTGGTCAGGTGATTGCAATAAGTCAGCAAGCGAATGCAGCTGCAACTTAGCCAAGTAGCTCTGAGCCGTGCGACCGCGGAATTTGAATAGGTTGTGGAAACGGGTTAAGAAGAAGGGATTAAGCGGCGCAGTAAGACGAGATGTTCTGGGGTAAGAGAGCGGAGCCGCGGACCATGGAGGGGTGAACGGCGGCCGAAACTACATCACATGGCGGGACGGTGAAGGAGGAAATTATCGGAAGGATTAGAGGAAAAAGCGGGAACCTCACCCGGTCAAGGTCTCTCGCCCGTAATTCATAGCACCACTGGAGGGCAGTAGACGGAAGAGGGAGATACCGGGGCGTCAACCCGTGCATTTGGATTAGTGTTTGAAAGGAGCATAAATGGGAGCGAGAATCAATGACTGAATGCCAGAATAATCGATTAAGTTAAAGGGATTATACGGGTTTCCGTCCTGAAAGTAAATGCACTCTTTTGCAGTTGTATGAGATTTAAACACGTTTAAGACATATAACAGGGACCTCAATGCTCATTTAGTCCATTATTTCAGCAATTATCAGCGTTAAAACTTGGGCGTTTTTCGAGACTAGTATCAGATAACGAGTACTTGATCGGCACTACTGTCCACCTCTTTTATCTTAAGATCAATTTGAGAGTTTTGAATTATCTGCAAGTCCTACACTGGATCACACAATTATTATGCAATTCAAAACGGACGGGACTTTGTATTACTACACACTGTTCGTTGAGGTTTTGTGCTGTTGTGGTTTTCTTTTCTCTGGCCTTTAGCGTTGAGAATTTGGTGATGGCGTATTAATTTTTTGGCATGAAAATTCATGAAAAATATAGAATTTTATGAGAAAACTAGGTAACTGCTGTTGTCGTTGGAACAAAACAAGTTTATTTTCTTTCAAATATTGATTATTTTACCAGAAATATGCCATAAGTGAGGTGTTTTTATTAGCATAAAAGAGATGACTGGCTCTGTCTCAGCCGGTCCTGCAGAAAATACGCGGTGGCATCACCGCGCACTTTAGAATGTCCTTACGTGCAGAAGAGGTCATTTCCACAAAAATGTGGTTACCGTGGGACTTCTACCACATTTATAAGTACGTTTTACTATGTAACTTAATTATTCTGGGAAAACCCCGTATAATCCCTTTAAGGACCAGTGGGAGAATTGACGCTCAGAGATTAATTATAGGTGCGGAACCTGTTAAGGTCGGGGAGATTGTGGTGGGATTGTATTTGTTGGGGTTGGGACCAGGATGATTTGGGGGCGGTTCATGGGAACCGATATGGGGAAGGGACGCCGCGACGGATCATCTGTCGGGACATACTACGGTAGGCTCTGTCGTGGAAGACCCTGTCCTAATATCCACCAATTACCGAACTCCACATACCATTTTGACATACCTTATATCCGAGCAGTGAGAGGCCTATATGTTAACTGACGAATTGCCAGCCTCATCACAAAATATTATGCACGAGGCCGGGCAGCGCAATTGCAACTGTTTTCAATTCATATACATTCGCGGGTATTCTGAAAAACCACAAGAAATAGCGAATCGTCGCTGCCGTAAATCGATCCGGGATGTTAAGAAACCCCCGCACGCAAATTTTCGAAATGTTGTAGATTGTTGCAAAATGTTGCAATACGCTCTAAATATTGCAAATGAATTTATATTTGAATTTATTTGAATAATTATTGCAAGAAAAAAATATTGCAAAAAAATATTGCAAATGCGCTGATTTTAACGCTATTGCAATCAGCGGGCCGCTGATTGCAATAACGTTAAAATCAGCGCATTTGCAATATTTTTTTGCAATATATTTTTATTGCAATAATTATTCAAATAAATTCAAAGATAAATTCATTTGCAATATTTAGAGCGTATTGCAACATTTTGCAACAATCTACAACATTTCGAAAATTTGCGTGCGGGGGTTTCTTGACATCCCGGATCGATTTACGGCAGCGACGATTCGCTATTTCTGGTGGTTTTTCGGGTCAATCATTTTTTTTTTGTTAACAGAAAATGAAAATTCTGTTTCATTTGTTTTGTTGCAATTTTTGAAATGATGCAATGTTGCAAAGCCCGATTGCACGCTACAATATCAACGTGAAACTTTTGGTACCTTCTCCTACACCAATTTTACGTCTTCTGTGGACAAATGAAGCAATTTTGTCAGAAAAATTGAGATATAACGAATTTAGTGACGTTACTACACACGAGTTCGGCGAAGAAAAATCCGCTAAACTTTAAAATATCATACACATACAAAGTCCTATGTCCGTAAAGTTAGCCAACAGCCAACAAAACGGAAATTTGCAACGGTCGAATTTTTAGCCTTAAGTACGCATGTAGGTCAAGTCGCATACGAGGATCACGAATCTGATGTTATTTTTAATGTCAAGGTCATATGCAAAGGTCAAGGTCAAATGCATAAAGAAGGTTGTGTACCCTTATGTACCTTTTTACGGACAAACGGTGCACCGCATGACCTCGCAATGGCCACCATTCGAAAGAGCGGCACAACATGAAGGTGGAGTTTTCCTCGGAATTTCGATTTAGGTCACCCAAGGTCACCAATCAAGGTCAAACTATCAAAATAAATCAAAATCGACCTTATGTACCTTTTTACAGATAAACGGTACACCGTACGGCCTCGCAATTGCCACCATTCGAAAGAGCGGCCCAAACTAAAGGTGGGGCTTTACTCGGAATTTCGATTTAGGTCACCTAAGGTCGCCCATCAAAGTCAAACTATTAAAATAAATTAAAATCAACCTTATGTACCCTTTTACGGACAAACAGTGCTTTGCACGGTTTTTTATATGGCACCATTCGAAAGAACGCCTCAAAACGAAGGTGGGCTTTTCCTCTGAATTTCGATTTAGGTCACTCAAGGTCACCCAGCAATGTCAAACTTTCAAAATAAATAAAAATCGACCTTGTGCACCTTTTTACGGACAAACGGTGCTTTGCATAGTTTTTTAATGGCACCATTCGAAAGAGCGCCTCAAAATGAAGGTGGGGTTTTCCTCGGGATTTCGATTAAGGTCACCCAAGGTCACCCATCAAGGTCAAACTATCAAAATCAATTAAAATCGCCCTTATGTACCCTTTTACGGGCAAACGGTGCTTTGCACGCCTTTTTTTATATGGCACCATTCGAAAGAGCGCCTCAAAATGAAAGTGGGATTTTCCTCGGAATTTCGATTTAGGTCACCCAAGGTGGCCCATCAAGGTCAAACTATCAAAATCAATCAAAATCGACCTTATGTACCTGTTTACGGATAAACGGTACACCGTACGGTCTCGCAATGGCCACCATTCGAAAGAGCGTCTCAAAATGAAGGTGGGGTTTCCCTCAGAAGTTCGATTTAGGTCACCCAAGGTCACCCATCAAGGTCAAGCTATCAAAATCAACCAAAATCGATCTGATGTACCTTTTTACAGAAAGACGGTGCTTTGCACGTTTTTTTAAAGGCACCATTCGAAAGAGCGCCTCAACATGAAGGTGGTGTTCTCCTCGGAATTTCTATTTAGGTCACCCAATGTCACCCATCAAGGTCAATATATCAAAATCAATCAAAATTGACCTTATGTACCTTTTTACGGATAAACGGTACACCGTACGGCCCCGCAATGGCGACCATTCGAAAGAGCAGCTCAAAATGAAGGTGGTGTTTTCCTCGGAATTTCCATTTAAGTCACCCAAGGTCACCCATCAAGGACAAACCATCAAAATTCATCAAAATCTGACTGTTGGCTAACTTCACGGCCAACAGCCGTGAAGTTAAACCCAGGCTACACTATGCGTGATTTCCTGAAAATCACGTGCGTGTTATCTGTGTTGTCGGGATTTGTGTGACTGAACAAGTTCAGCTGATATTAAATGCATTGGGTGAGCTACACTGGCACATCACGCAGATCCCGGATGAAACGTCAAGGATATTCCGCAGACACGTCACGGACGGAACGATGAAAAGTTCAAAATTATGAACTTGTTGTCGTGTTTTCCGAGATTGCGAGTTGCAGGGTTTTTATAATTTTGCCTGATTTCGCGTATTGTAGTCTATACTAGACCTAAACTGAAATTATTGTGCTGAGTATCGTGGCGGAAGATGAATGAAGAAGCGTTTGAGCAAATTGTGAGTGTTGGAACTTGTGTTGAAGCTGGTAGATATTTATGCAGTGGTTTATCGATTAAAAAAATGCAGTGGTTTATCCATTTCTTTGCGTGATTTGCTTGACCGACAGATCCCGGACGTCAAGGAAGTTCTGCAAACAGGGAGAACACGCGCGTGATTTCCATGACAAAACACGCATAGTGTAGCCTGGGCTTTAGCCAACAACTGGGAAAAAATGGCATAATCTTCCTACTGTTTCTTAAGTTGGAAGATTATTATGCCATTTTTTTGAACAATTGTCTGGTATTTACTTTATAAAATAAACCAATAATATGTGGTCGAACGATATAGGTTGCATTCTTCGTAGACGCGAAAAATCAGCTGACTGCGTGGTGCGCAATGTTTGCGATTTGCGCACTAATGTTTGCGATGTTTGCCTAAAATACACATGTAGGTCAAGTCGCATACGAGGGTCACGAATTTGATGTTATTTGTAATGTCCAGGTCATAGGTCAAGGTCAAATGAGTCAAGCAAGTTGTGTACCCTTATGTACCTTTTTACAGGAAACGGTACACCGTACGGCCTCGCAATGGCTACCATTCGAAAGAGCGCCTCAAAATAAAGGTGGGGTTTTCCTCGGAATTTCTATTTAGGTCACCCAAGGTCACCCATAAAGGTCAAACTATCAAAATTCATCAAAATCTGGCTGTTGGCTAACTTCACAGCCAACAGCCGTGAAGTTAGCCAACAAGTAGGAACAAATGGCATAATCTTCTTTTGAGGCGCTCTTTCGAATGGTGCCATATAAAAAAACGTGAAAAGCACCGTTTGTCCGTAAAATGGTACATAAAGTCGATTTGAATTTATTTTGATAGTCTGACCTTGATGGGCGACCTTGGGTGCCTAAATGGAAATTCAGAGGAAACCCCCACCTTCATTTTGAGCCTCTCATTCGAATGGTGGCCATTGCGAGGCCGTACGGTGTACCGCTTATCCGTAAAAAAGGTACATAAGGTCGATTTTGATTGATTTTGATAGTTTGACCTTGATGGGTGACCTTGGGTAACCTAAATAGAAATTCAAAGGAAAATTCCACCTTCATTTTGAGGCGCTCTTTCGAAAGGTGCTATTAAAAAAACGTGCAATGCACCGTTTGTCCGTAAAAAGGTACATAAAGTTGATTTTGGTTGATTTTGATAGTTTGACATCGATGGGTGACCTTGGGTGACCTTAATCGAAATTCAGAGGAAAATCCTACCTTCATTTTGTGCCGCTCTTTCGAATGGTGGCCATTGCGAGGCCGTACGGTGTACCGTTTCCTGTAAAAAGGTACATAAGGGTACACAACTTGCTTGACTCATTTGACCTTGACCTATGACCTGGACATAAAAAATAACATGAAATTCGTGATCCTCGCATGCAACTTGACCTACAAGCGTATTTTAGGCAAACATCGCAAACATTAGCGCGCAAATCGCAAACATTGCGCGCCACGCAGTCAGCTGATTTTTCGCGTCTACGAAGAATGCAACCGTTCGACCACATGCTATTGTTTTTTTTTTACAACGTAAATACCAGACAATTGTTTAAAAAATGGCATAATAATCTTCCTACTTAAGAAACAGTAGGGAGATTATGCAATTTTTCCTAATTGTTGGCTAACTTCACGGCTGTTAGCCGTGAAGTTAGCCAACAGCCAGATTTTGATGCATTTTGATAGTTTGACCTTGATGGGTCACCTTGGGTGACCTTAATAGAAATTCCGAGGAAAACCCCACCTTCATTTTGAGCCGCTCTTTCGAATGGTGCCATTTAAAAAACCGTGCATAGTACGGTTTGTCCGTACAAAGGTACATAAGGTCGATTTATATTGATTTTGATAGTTTGAGCTTGATGGGTGACTTTGGGTGACCTAAATCGAAATTCAGAGAAAAATCCCACCTTCATTTTGAGGCGCTCTTTCGAATGGTGCCATTAAAAACGAGCAAAGCACCGTCTGTCCGTAAAAAGGTACATAAGTTCGATTTTGGTTGATTTTGATAGTTTGACCTTGATGGATGACCTTAAGTGACCTAAATAGAAATTCCGAGGAAAACCCCACCTTCATTTGGAGGCGCTCTTTCGAATGGTGCCATTTAAAAAACGTGCAAAGCACGGTTTGTCCGTAAAAAGGCACATAAGGTCGATTTTGATTTATTTTGATAGTTTGTCCTTGATGGGTGACCTTGGGTGACCTAAATGGAAATTCTGAGGAAAGCCCCACTTTCATTTTGAGCCGCTCTTTCGAATGGTGGCCATTGCGAGGCCGTACGGTGTACCGTTTATCCGTAAAATGGTACATAAGGTCGATTTTGATTGATTTTGATAGTTTGAGCTTGATGGGTGACCTTGAGTGCCCTAAATAGAAACTCCGAGGAAACCCCCACCTTCATTTTGAGTCTCTCTTTCGAATGGTGCCATATAAAAAACCGTGAAAAACACTGTTTGTCCCTAAAAGGGTACATAAGGTCGTTTTAATTGATTTTGATAGTTTGACCTTGATGGGTGACCTTGGGTAACCTAAATCGAAATTCCGAGGAAAACACCACCTTTATTTTTAGCCGCTCTTTCGAATGGTGGCCATTGCGAGGCCGTACGGTGTACCGTTTATCCGTAAAAAGGTACATAAGGTCGATTTTGATTGATTTTGATAGTTTGACCTTCATGGGTGACCTTGGGTGACCGAAATAGAAATTCCGAGGAAAACCTCACCTTCATTTTGAGGCGTTCTTTCGAATGCTGCCATTTAATTTAAAAAAAAAACGTGGAAAGCACCGTCTGTCCGTAAAAAGGTACATAAGGTCGATTTTGGTTGATTTTGATAGTTTGACCTTGATGGGTGACCTTGGGTGACCTTAATAGAAATTCCGAGGAAAACACCACCTTCATTTTGAGGCGTTCTTTCGAATGTTGCCATATCAAAAACCGTGCAAAGCACCGTTTGTCCGTAAAAGGGTACATAAGGTCGATCTTAATTGATTTTGATAGCTTGACCTTGATGGGCGACCTTGGGTGACCTAAATCGACATTCGGAAGAAACCCCACCTTCATTTTGAGCCGCTCTTTCGAATGGTGGCCATTGCGAGTCCGTACAGTGTACCGCTTATCCGTAAAAAGGTACATAAGGTCGATTTTGATTGATTTTGATAGTTCGACCTTGATGGGTGACCTTGTGTGACCTAAATCGAAATTCCGAGGAAAACCCCACCTTCTTTGTGAGGCGCTCTTTCCAATGGTGCTATTTAAAAACCGTGCAAAGCTCCGTTTGTCCGTAAAAGGGTACATAAGGTCGATTTTAATTTATTTTGATAGTTTGACCTTGATGGGCGACCTTGGGTGACCTAAATAGAAATTCCGAGGAAAACCACACCTTCATTTTGAGGCGCTCTTTCGAATGGTGCCATATCAAAAACTGTGCAAAGCACCGTTTATCCGTAAAATGGTACATAAGGTCGATTTGGATTTATTTTGATAGTTTGAGCTTGATGGATGACCTTGGGTGACCTAAATCGAAATTCTGAGGAAAACACCACCTTCATTTTAAGGCGCTCTTTCGAATGGTGCCATTGAAAAAAACGTGCAAAGCACCGTTTGTCCGTAAAAAGGTACATAAGGTTGAGTTTGGTTGATTTTGATAGTTTGACCTTGATGACCTTGGGTGACATACATCGAAATTCCGAGGAAAACCCCACCTTCATTTTGAGCCGCCCTTTCGAATGGTGCCATTTGAGAGAAAAAACGTGCAAATCACCGTTAGTACTGAGAATGTTATAAAAATAGCTAAAAGTGTTTTCCAGAGTTAAAAGAATGTTCAACTTTGCCCAATAAAGATAAAATTTCAGCAAATTATCTATTGCATATTCAAGCCAGGCCATTTTGGAAATCAACCTCAAGGTCACGGAGTGACCGGCTAGGGGGGGGGGGGTCATGTTATACATCATTGAATGCAGCTCAACGAGACACATATAATGTCGTTGAGTTAAGCTCTCTAGCACAAATGTGTGCAAAGTGCGAGGCCGTACAGTGGCCATTGCGAGGCCGTACAGTGTACCGCTTATCCGTAAAAAGGTACATAAGGTCGATTTTGATTGATTTTGATAGTTCGACCTTGATGGGTGACCTTGTGTGACCTAAATCGAAATTCCGAGGAAAACCCCACCTTCTTTGTGAGGCGCTCTTTCCAATGGTGCTATTAAAAAATCGTGCAAAGCTCCGTTTGTCCGTAAAAGGGTACATAAGGTCGATTTTAATTTATTTTGATAGTTTGACCTTGATGGGCGACCTTGGGTGACCTAAATAGAAATTCCGAGGAAAACCACACCTTCATTTTGAGGCGCTCTTTCGAATGGTGCCATATCAAAAACTGTGCAAAGCACCGTTTATCCGTAAAATGGTACATAAGGTCGATTTGGATTTATTTTGATAGTTTGAGCTTGATGGATGACCTTGGGTGACCTAAATCGAAATTCCGAGGAAAACACCACCTTCATTTTAAGGCGCTCTTTCGAATGGTGCCATTGAAAAAAACGTGCAAAGCACCGTTTGTCCGTAAAAAGGTACATAAGGTTGAGTTTGGTTGATTTTGATAGTTTGACCTTGATGACCTTGGGTGACATACATCGAAATTCCGAGGAAAACCCCACCTTCATTTTGAGCCGCCCTTTCGAATGGTGCCATTTGAGAGAAAAAACGTGCAAATCACCGTTAGTACTGAGAATGTTATAAAAATAGCTAAAAGTGTTTTCCAGAGTTAAAAGAATGTTCAACTTTGCCCAATAAAGATAAAATTTCAGCAAATTATCTATTGCATATTCAAGCCAGGCCATTTTGGAAATCAACCTCAAGGTCACGGAGTGACCGGCTAGGGGGGGGGGGGTCATGTTATGCATCATTGAATGCAGCTCAACGAGACACATATAATGTCGTTGAGTTAAGCTCTCTAGCACAAATGTGTGCAAAGTGCGAGGCCGTACAGTGGCCATTGCGAGGCCGTACAGTGTACCGCTTATCCGTAAAAAGGTACATAAGGTCGATTTTGATTGATTTTGATAGTTCGACCTTGATGGGTGACCTTGTGTGACCTAAATCGAAATTCCGAGGAAAACCCCACCTTCTTTGTGAGGCGTTCTTTTCAATGGTGCTATTTAAAAACCGTGCAAAGCTCCGTTTGTCCGTAAAAGGGTACATAAGGTCGATTTTAATTTATTTTGATAGTTTGACCTTGATGGGCGACCTTGGGTGACCTAAATAGAAATTCCGAGGAAAACCACACCTTCATTTTGAGGCGTTCTTTCGAATGGTGCCATATCAAAAACTTAAGACGTACGTAAACCAAAGACGTACTGGTGATCATGATTTTTCCACAACAAAATATAAATAAAATATTTAGAGGAAAATCCTATGTTTAATTTCCTTACAATCGAAGGCCAATGTATCGAAGTCAATTCTGGCAAGAAAGAAATCCTAATTTTAAATGGCGACATTTTAAAATCACGTGATCTGAGGTCTAATATCACATGTAAAAATGCCCAAATTTTCGGAAGTTTCGAAAAATGATTTTGATCACATTAATATATTGTTCCTGACCATTCTGATGATATATATGTTTATATGACTCGCATGATTTAGATGGGAGATATTGCCCTCTGAAAATGAGAGTTTTGCATGGCAACAAAGTTGCCCAAGGCGTAGTAACTCGAAAACCATTTGACGGACGGAGCCGACAATTTCATGTGAATCTCCTGCCCAAATAACATGGATCAAAATAAAATGCTTCACTGCAACAATAGAGCTGCTAGACATGAAACATTTCAGTATATATTGTCTGATTTATTTGAAATACAAGTAACCATTTTACTCAGATTCAAGATGTTTCGGGATTTTCAAGTCGGGATTTTTCGTGTGTGTTTTTTTTTGTTTTGTGGGGGGGGGGGGGACAATAGCATACGTTTGCCTACCGATTTTTCGTTTGGGGGGCAATTGCCCATTTTGCCCAACCGTAGACCCGCCATAGGCAGGCCGCCACATTTGCACGGCACCTGCTGCGTGTACCGCTGGCCGCCGTTGGCACTCCCGGTGGTCGCGCGTGGCTTCCGCAAAACAAAATGAAATGACGACGTAATGTATGAGAATGGAGATGACGAACACCATTCGATTTTAAATTTGACCGGAGATGACTAGCTCGAGTTTTCACCCACATTGTCCCGATCAATAATCAGTGTAAAATCAGGTCGATCGCGAAAGAGATAATTGATCAGTGATTTTAGACACGACTGAGCGCCACAGTGGCCGTTAAGAGTGAACTAACACCAGGATGTATGATTAAACGTCTTATCTGCTGTTTGCAGATAGGTAGCCATCGCCAGGGCGGCAGCTGCCAGGCCAGGGGCGACGCCAGGCGCACAAGGGAAGCAGAGCATGTGACGCCGCCTGCAGCAGCGCCATCGACTCGACCGCGACACCGACCAGTGGTGTCCCAGAGGCCAGAGCGACACAAGACCAACCGCGACGAGACCGAGTCGTCGTTGAGATTTGGCGCCGACCAATGCCTGAGCCCGCCCCTGTCGGGAATCTGTCGGGACCCCGCGCTGCCTCTGACGTCCCAGGTCCGCCTATCTGAGCCTCATGCTGGTGCGGTGGGCGATCCGACCGGAGTGTGTGGGGGGGCGCAAGTTGTTGTTTGGTAGCCGTGACGTCACCATGGCAGTCGAATCCCGCTTTACCGTGTTAAGGCAATGCAAAGTGGCATGGTAGTTACCCACCTTTAATTTGTTATCGAAGAGAGATAGGTGCAAGTATTTATGCTCAATGGAAAGCTTGTTTCTTCAAGATTCCTGGAATGGCCTCTGATTTTACATGAAACATTCCAATCGTCCACAATTCTCGGTCGAGTGGAGGCATGTTCCGCCCCCACGGCGCGCAGGAGCGGGGCTCGCTGTCAGAGGCCACCGCCGCCGCGCCGGCCGCAAGTTGGGGAGGACCGCTGAGACGCCTTGCCAGAGACTGTACCACCACCGCCGGCCCAACTTCGGCCCATGCTGATGCCGTGAAGCGTATTTGTCGTCATGGGCGCAAGAAAATGCCTATTATTCAAACTTGTTATTATGTATTTAAACCTTGTTATTATGTATGTATTTATTTATAAATAAATAAATACATATATAGCGTTATAATATTTAACTGCTACCATTTGATTACGACGGCATAACATCCTGGCTCACTAGATGTCCCTGGCGGCCAACTTTTGCGAAAACTCCAGCTCTTAAAGGGAGTGTGCCTACTCACATCGCTTAGTTGGGGTTATTGACACTGGTCTATAGAACACAATTTTCTGAACTGAACCAAATACTTCATTTCTCCAGATTCACCCTAGTTGCTGAGATATTCAAAGACTCCAGGAATTTGCTTGGGAGCAAACAGTTATCGGGTAGACTCCAGAGGGCTTCCGCTACTAGAAGCACTGCAACTATCGATTAAGCTGCTAGCATATTGTTAGCGCCGGCCAATAGCAAATCAACAAAACAGCTCGTGCACGCTGATAGCAGCAATCGAACAGAAACTGGACGGCCATCATGTTTTCCGATGATGGCCATTTCGATGATGGCCGATGGCCATTTTTTGAAGAAGATATCAATTTAGAGCTACGAAACTTGCACATAATAAAGTTCACAATGGCAAGAACGTGCTGTGCAAAACTCGTCTTTCTATCTTGCATGATGTGACCGTAATTGTATTGTCTTATGTGCGCCGTGTTACATAACATCACCATAGTGGCGATCGTTTTATAGATATCGAAACAAAAATAAACAAAAAACAATATAAGGGAAAATTCAACTAAACTAAATTCCAGATGTGAATTTCATCATATACAACAATCAAACCAACAGCTACTTACCGTATGAAAAATATTTTTGACATTCCAAAACAGTAGGCATACTCCCTTTAAGGCGGCCGCACACTAGGCCATCGGCGCGCGGAGGTCGCGATATTGCTGCGACTTTCCGCGCATTTTTAGCGACTTTCCGCCTTCGCGTCAGCCGAAACGTCAAAAATCGCGGACGAATGTCGTCGACCGGCCATCTGCGGACTGGCGGAAAAATGCTGATTCGAACGAGCTTTTTTCCGCGGCAGAACACCGCGGAGCCGCGGACAACAAAATTGATCAGGCTAACAGTGGCGAATCTATGTAAGGCAGAGATACAAATTTTGCACAGCATGCTCTTGCCGCTGTGAAATTTATTATGTAAAAGTTTCGTGGTTCTAAACTTACATCTTCGTCGAAAAATGGCCATCATTAATTTACCTTGTGACAGGCTGTAGGCGCAGGTTGCGACATGCTGTATGTAGGTCGGCGGGGCGGAATCTCGCGAGCAGACAGCGCCGAATCCGCCGGAGCGCTGTTCGGCGGCCGGCTCTCGCGAGAGCGCTCACCGACGTCACACAGGGCAGTGTCGTCATAATGAGTGACGTCAGCTCGCGGCCGCCGAACACCGGCGAGCAAACCCGTTAGCAAGCCATGCTAGCGCTCTTTTTCAATCGCTGGAATGCCGCTCGCGCGCGAGCACGTGACGTCACGTAAGGGGGCACGCGTACATGAAACTCTGCGCGCGTCGTCATCGTTTGCTCGCTCCTGATTGGTGAATCGCACGTTGCTAGGCAACCTGCGAGCCCACTAGCACTGGCTAGCGTGAGAGCCGGCAGCCGAACAGGGCTCCGAACAAGGACGATATTCAGCGGTATCGACGCGATTTTCCGAGGCGGAATGTCGCAGTATATCGCGCGCCGAATGGCCTAGTGTGCGGCCGCCTTTAGGGCGACGAGCGATACGAACAATTGTAAACAAACCGTCGAAAAGCCTGATGGCCGCCCAGGCTCTGTTGTTCGGCAGCTGCTATCAGCGCGCACGAGCTGTTTGTTCGAATTGCTATTGGCCGATGATAACGATATGCTAGCATGTAATCGATAGTTGCAGTGCTTTTAGTAGTGGGAAGCCATCTGGAGTCTACCCGATAACTTTTTGCTCCCAAGCAAATTCCTGGAGTCTTTGAATATCTCAGCAACTAGGCCCTAGGGTGAATCTGGAGAAATGAAATAATGGTCCAATTCAGAAAATTGTGTTCTATAGACCAGTGTCAATAACTCCAAGTAAGCGATGTGAGTAGGCACACTCCCTTTAAGATGTCATGCATCACTACATGTTACACCATCCACAAAACAAACTCGACGCAGAAACCTGAGGGATTCGACATTTCCCGCCTAAATGCAAACTGTTACAGCTGACTAATTGTGATGTATCGTTAAAATGGTGTTTATAGGCATTTTCCAATCAAATTGATGTACCAATGAACTTCAACTATAATTTGCATTCGAATACACACCAAATTGTATTAAATATATTTCATTTTCTTTTCAGATATTTTCCGATGTGATTACCATATCCTACTATATAGTTGAAATTCTAGACGAAAATGAGAACTATTCCAAAAAGCGTACCAGAAATAGTTATGTGGTAACATAGTTAGTTTATTCTAGTTTGAACCAGGCGTGACATCGCCATGGCAGTCGCCAAACTTGAACCTACTCGTTGATATAAGTACTCTGGATCCGTCTGTCCGGCGGACGGATCGGTCCGGCGGCCCGAGCTGGCTGGGCCGCGAGCGGCATGCAGGGGCGACATCTATACGAGAGACGCGCTGCTGCAACTTCGTACTGCCGCCACGGGCCGACCGGCGGATAAGACGCTGACGCTGCTGCGACGACTAGACTACACATTACACAAACTGTGCCAAGAGAACGGCCAGCGTAGGGCGCGTCATCAAATGCCAGTTTGAGTGTCGGAGAGACCTACCGAACAAGTCATGGCGTGGGAAGACCATGCGCCAGTAGCGCACGCAGGAGGGGTCAAAGGGGTCAGCTGACCCCCCCCCCCATAAATTTCTGAGGGGCCCGTATTCTGGTCCATACCTGGCAGGGGCCCGGTCTTGGTCAGGCCTGATCGAAGCAGGGCCCCGGTGCTGGCAAAGGCGTGATACGGGGCTCCGTCAGTACGAATGCCCGGTCACAACAGGGCCCGCTCCTTGCAAATGATTGATACTGGCCTGTTACTGGTAGGGGCCGCTCCTGGTAGGGGCCCGTTCAAAGCAGGGCCCCGGTGCTGGCAGAGGCGTGATATGGGACCCGGTCAGGTCGAGGGCTCCGTCACAACAGGGCCCGGTTCTTGCAAATTATTGATACGGGCCCGTTCTTGGTCAGGCCCAATCGAGGCAGAGGAGGTGCTGGAAAAGGCGTGATATGGGGCCCGGTCCCTGCATATTCTTGATACGAGCCCGTTTCTGGTAGGGGCCCGGTCTTGGTCAGGCCCGATCGAGGCAGGGGCCCGGTGCTGACAAAGGCGTGACATGGGGCCCGGTCAGGACGAGGGCCCGGTCACAACAGCGCCCGGTCCTCGCATATTCTTGATACGAGCCCGGTTCTGGTAGGGGCCCGATCTTGGTAAGGCCCGATCGAGGCAGGGGCCCGGTGCTGGCAAAGGCGTGATATGGGGCACGGTCAGGACGAGGGCCCGGTCACAACAGGGAGCAGTCCTTGCATATTCTTGATACGGGCCCGTTTCTGGTAGGGGTCTGTTCTGATCTGTTCCCGTGCTTCTCTCATTTTGACCAAACTCCAGAGAGCCTGTGCGCAGCTTCCAGATAGCTATGCAGCAACTGGTTGACACCAGGCCCTGGATCCTTTGGTTGAGCCTTCCCAAGTCATGCGCGAGACCGTCTCCAAATTTGTTGCGATGTTGTATGTTGTAAAAATCAGTCATGTATCGCGCCAACCGATCACACATACCTGCTGCGAAAATACCGTATCAGTTCAGCACTACTGAGTGTTGTCATTGACCTCATTTCGTCAACTCTCGACAGTGGTACCGCACATCAGTAGCACACGCACCTAAAATTCGCACATCAGTAGCACACGCAGTCACCTTACACGACATTGACAAGACAACTATCATGTCTCAGATCCCATGCTGTAGGCTGTAGGGGGCCCGCTAAAAAACATGAGATCGAAATCCGCGAAGTTTTCTAAAACAAATGGGTGGGAGCCCGCACACAAAAGTTTAGGCTCTGACCCCCCCCCCCCCCCCCCCACAAATGGAATCATGCGTGTGCCAATGCCATGCACGACGGGATTCTTCGCCGCGGGAGACACCCGAACGCTACCTGTCGCAGCCGCCCCGCCTGACTCTGCGGCAGACGAAACAAGCTGAAACCAGAGCCGCAGCTACTAAGTCCAGCACTATGGACAATAGGCCACTTAAATCTGCACTCTCTCACAGACATCTGGACGAAGAAAGCCACCTGCTGCTGGCGGAACGCTTGACATGCTCTGTCTCGGAGAGACATGGCTGACTAATGCCGTGGACACCTGCATGCTGTTTTTCCGGGATACGTCATCAGCCGACACGACAGACCGACCAAAAAGTCAGGAGGTGGAGTCGCCATCATCCACCGCAGCACCAAGCACGTGGAACAGCTGCGGTTCCTGCGGCTAAGTCCACTCTGGAGTCAATGTGGCTGCAAATCATCAGCAGGTCACCCATCATCGCTGGCGTCGTCTACCGACCTCCATCGGGCCAGCCGACTCCAGATATTGAAGAGCTGCACAGTGCACAGGCAAATGACTCATGTCATGGCGCGAGACCAGCCCATCTACCTTCTCGGCGACACCAATTTTGACGTCACCCGCCCTGACAAGCCAGGAGTGACGTCATACCTCCGACAGCTGAATGACCTATCGCTGAAGCAGCTCATCAGTACCGACCCATCCCGGACTGAACCCGTCGCTGATCGACCACCTGATCACCAACAGACCAGGGCTAACGGCTGACGCGCGAGGTGTGCCCTACAACATCAGTGATCACGACCTCATCACTGTCTCCGTATCTGTCGTCAAAACGCGGCACGTGGTCAAGACAATCACTGTTCGAGCCACTCGACGCGTCAATGCCGATTCTCTGTGCCTCGAGCTGCTCCAAGCTGACCGGGCGTCCACTATATGACGCCAACTGTGCACCACCGACAAGTGGGACAGATTCTACAACTCATGGGACCCCATCATCAACAAGCACATGCCCATGAGCATTAGGACAATAACATTGAAGCACAGACCGTACCCGTGGTTGCAGAATGAAGACGTCAAGGCGGCAATGGCTGCACGAGACCAGGTGCGCATTGACAGAGAGTGCACGCCTTGTGACGTCACGGAGAGGGAGTTCCGTGAGCGCCGGAACGCCGTCAAGGTGCTGCTGAACCGGGCCTGCTCATCTTACTTCCAGACTTCGTTCGAACACTTCAGGTCCAAGACGTGGCGTGACATCCGCCAGTTTCTCGTGTCATCAAGGCAAGCCGAACCCAGAGTTTACAGCGCGTCAGACCGCAACTCTGACTGGGCGGACCGGCTCAACAGCTTCTTCATGTCGGTGGTCTCCGGCGTGGAAGCTTCCGACACTGGCACACTGACTCCCTGGCGACACTGACTCCCTGGCAGCTGCCGACACTGGAGAGCCGTTGCCGCCGCGACCGCCGCGCGTGTGCACCTCAGCCGGCCACGCTCTCAGAACTGTCCGCTGCACTGCGGCGCCTGCGGTCCGGACGGCATCACCATCGAGATGCTGAGACTGACGTTTGCCGTGGTGAGACCACATCTCTTTCACATCATTAACTCGTGCATAACGAACTGTGGCATGCCTTTGCAGTGGAAAGCAGCTATCGTTACTCCACTGTTTACGAAGGGTGACAAAAGAGATCCCAGTAATTACAGGCCGATCTCGATCATTCCTGTGGTGGCCAAACTGTGTGAACGTGTAATCTGTACTCAGCTGATGACGTATCTCACGAGTCATTGCGTTCTGTTCCCCCAAAGCAATATGGTTTTCGTCCTGGTCTGTCCACGGAGGCGGCTGTGCTCGATACTGTCGTGTACGCCACATACAGCATCGACAGAGGACTAGTGACGTTACTCGTCACGGCCGACACGTCGAAGGCGTGTCGGCCGTGACAGCGTCGAGCACGGCCGTCTCCTGGACAAGTTCGGATGGTATGGCATCCGCTCAGACTGGTTCGCTGACTGGCTCCAGGGGCGTACGCAGGCGATACAAGGGGATCGTCACCTGCTCTCGTTGTGACGCACGGGGTAATTCAGGGCTCCATACTAGGCCCAGTGTTATTCTTGATATTCACGAACGATCTGACACAGCACATGCCCCACGGCAAAGTGATCTTGTATGCTGCTGACGCCCAGTTCCTGGACACTGAAGCACCATCAAACATCCAGGCCCTCAAAATACGAGTGGAAAACAATATCTCTATCGCAATCAAATGACAGTTTTGGAAGCCAGCTTCCGTCCACGCCTTAAAGGAAATAGTTCACCTTGGAATTTTTTCCCAAACACGATTTGATTATATTTTTTAATATATTTTTTTTTTATATTGTCAAAAATGGCCTCATATCGCGCCGATTCAGGACAGAAGGCCGTAAATTATGATTGTTTATCAACTATATGCATATGCATACTCTCTGATGCATACTCTATATGCATACTCTCTGAGTCAGAGTCCTGACGTCACGCGAATGTTAAAAAATAGTCCAGCCAATCAGATTCGAAAGTAGTCGCGTAAGGATAGACTCGCATTAGAACTGTGCCAACCGGCGGCCGGTGGTTCGCTTGCTAGCACCAGCTGCAAGCTGATTGGCTGATGGTATAGCCTCTGCCCGGGCTAAATCCAGCACCACATTCTTTTGGCAGCACCGCATTCCTTCGCCAAAAAAATCAAATATATTCGGCTGGAGTCTTCTCGGTCAAGAAAACTTGCAGATAGGGGTTTCCCAACACGGGCTACAAAACTGCTATCTCAGTTTAATACTAATGTTGAAGGTGGAACTATTTCCTTTAAGAGCGCATATAGCACAAGGCAGGACTGGCAGCTATAGACCTATTTATTGATGACGTCACTGATTGGAAGTGGTTCAAACAGCTGACTGCGCTAATGTTAAAGGCCATAGGGAATATTTTTCTTATCTTGATTGTGGGAGAATGGCGTTCGATTATGTGATGAAAAGTTGTTTAATGGGTAATGTGGATTTTCCTCATTTTCCCACCTAACAAACTAATTTTGCAATGACAAGTCACCTCGTAATTAGGTATTTGAGTAGTTATCAGTTCACCTTAACACAATCACATGCCTCCAATGACGTAACCAATGACTTGCTCCTTGTTCAATACAAATTTGGTAAACCTTGGAAAAATGTATTGATGGAACCAAATGTAACGAAAGACAATCTGAAGTTAATCATAATGTACAAATATTGAGGTTACTGGTCACCTAACACTATAATATGAGCTGAAATCGGCGCCACCAAAACCAAAAGATGACATTGCTTACGTTTTTGTGAATATACCACCTGCGCCATAACCGCCTCTTAAAGGAAATAGTTCACCTTCAACATTAGTTTTAAACTGAGATAGCAGTTTTGTAGCCCGTGTTGGGAAACCCATATCTGCAAGCTTTCTTGACTGAAAAGACTCTCCAGCCGAATATATTTGAGTTTCTGGCGAAGGAATGCGGTGCTGGCGAAAGAATGTTGTACTGGTTCTAGCCCGGGCAGAGGCTTTACCATCAGCCAATCAGCTTGCAGCTGGTGCTAGCAAGCGAATCGCGGCCGCCGGTTGGCACATCTCCAATGCGAGTCTATCCCTACGCGACTACTGTCGAATCTGATTGGCTGAACTATTTTTTACATTCGCGTGACGTCAGGACTCTGACACGAGAGTATGCATATAGTTTTGATAAACAATACAAATTTACGGCCTTCTGTCCTGAATCGGCGCGATATAAGGGCATTTTTGACAATATAAAAAGAAATTGTATTACAAAATATAATCAAATCGTGTTGGTTAAAAAAAATCCAACTGCAGTGCAGGGGCTTTGCGCCGAACACGAACTGCAGGGGGGTTGATTTCCGCCCCCCCCCCTGAGATCTCGAAAACTACGCTACGTAGCGATAAGCGGAAAAAGGCATTTGATAGCTTGATAAATGTTCTATCGAAAGTATTATGTGTTCTCTTAGGTCAGGTCAAAATTGATGTCACCAGAGGTAGGGCCTATTTTAAGGGAAAACCACTGGGGGGGGGGGGGGGGGGGGGGAGGGGGGGGGCAAAAAGGTATCCCCATTTTTGGGGGCACCTTTTTGTGGCAAAGGGTATCCCATTTTTTCCTCCGCGGATTTGGGCCAGTCACTTGATTTTGGTATTCAAGCTTAAGAAATTCACTTTTCGAATTCACAAAAATTGATTTTGTTGGCATTTTTCCGATAAAAAAAATTGGGGGAGGGGGGGGGGGTTAAAACCCCCAACAATCACAAATCCGAGACAGCCATTTGGAAGAAAATGTAATTTCTTTTCTTTTGACGTTTTTTATTTGCAATTTGCTTTGAAACTCGATTTTTACGATTTTCCCAACATTTATTGTTTTTTTCACCAAAAATGGCATGACATGACGTCATTAAAACGTTATTATCTCCCAAAATACTACATAAATTTCATTGAAATTTAGTGAGAAGACTTATAATTGGGGCAGTATAAGGTACTGCAAGTTTCACGTTGATATCTATCACAGTTATAAAGTTATTGAGAAAGTACGGGAGGGGGCAAATTCTTCCCCCCTCCCAACGGGGCGCGTGTCACCGGGGCTGCATGAATTGCATCAGGTGTGCTGTTTTGTCTATCATTGAAAGCAAGGGATATATACAAACTTCAAATTCAATCACTTGAGAAAAGAAAAACTTCCGTTTTCATGAAGTTTTCTCCTAAGATCATTGTTTTTCACGGTCAGTGCAGGGAACGCGCAGGAAGGGGGGGGGGGGAATACTTGTATTACATGCCCCCCCATATTCTTGTGTGTGTGTGTGGGGGGGGGGGGGGGGTTGCCCCTGATGTCCGCCCCTGGATCCGCCAGTGGCGGATGCAGTGGGCGGATGCCATCCCCCTTATATTTGTTTTGGAAATAGCGGAAAACGACGCCATTTCGCGCCGCCATTTTTGATACAACTGCTTGCCTATCAATTGCCAAAATCCTGTTAATTTGTTTACCTCGGGTCTCCTCAGGTCACGTCACTAAGTCAAGTCTAGTGATCCCACCTCCAAAAAATGTGAGGTCGTGCCGCCGTGGCACATTATTTTACCGATCAGTTGAATACTCACAGGATTTAAGCAGGTTACAAACACCTACAATTCTGCTATTTCGGATGATTTTTATATCGGTGACCTAAGGTGAAGTCTATTTTGTGACTTCCCAATTATAAGTCATTGGGGAAACATGAAAATGCATATAAATCCACAGGAAATGACCAAATTTGCCCAATTTCCCCCAGAGTCCCGCATCTTTTGCAAAATACAAAGATCCAGTGGCGGATCTAGGGTTGGGAAAAATGGGCAATTGCCCCCCCCCCCAAACCGCCTGAAATCGGCGCAAGATTGACACATGTCCTGATATATAAGAAAATCTCAGCAACTTTCACTAAGGAAAGTTAGCTTTAACACGCGCCCTGGACGGGGAGGGGAGGGGGGGGGGGGGGGGGCGAAATCCACCCACCCATCCAGTTTTTCGCAGATAGCGCAAAAATGGCGGCGCTGCACGCCGCCGTTTTTTGCATACCTGTTCGGAAATGAACTACCCGCATTATGTCAAATTCTTGATCTCAGATCATCTCAGGTCAGGTCACCAGACCTGGTCAGGTGATGACCCCACCTCCAAAACGTTTGCGGTAGTACCGCAGCCACAGTTTTATGCCGATCGGTTTCAATCTAGCAGGATTTGATAAGATAATAGATACCTACAATTTGTTTATCTCAGATTTTTTTTGTTGTATATCGGTGAACTAAGGTCAGGTCAATTTCGTGACCGCTAACACTGTTTTGTCAATAACTATCGACATAATGACGATAGAGAAGTGAAAACGGTACCAATGTGTTTGTCTCGTCGAGACACGTCCCCCAATATGCAACATGATATAATTGGATCACCACTTGACCTTGACCTGTGATCAAATTTCTCAGTTGACCTAACCTAGTCAAAATTAACATGATTCAAAGCGCCTTGACGAGACAAACATGATGGCGTCAAACATAATGCTTTATCTTAATTAGGTAACAAGTTATTTGTGAAAAACAGCTTTGCCAAAAAAAATAAAATACATTTGATGACCTCTGGAGCCTAAACTGTTGACCTGAGCTAAAATCTGAGGACACCCTATCGATTGAATTTTTCAAGAGCTTTCCATTACTTTTCCGTTTGTTCCTAGCTATCATAGTTCATGTGATATCTGGGGATTTCTGGAGCGAAGTCCTAAAACTGTAAAATCTGACCTTTGATCACCTCTGGTGACCTCAATATTGACCTGACCTAAAACAATACCGATATACTATCCATAGAGCTCGTCCCGACCTATCTAACACCGTTTTTTGCTGGTTACGTTGCGTGGTTTTCGAGATCATAGGGGGGGGGGGCGTTTCGACGCCCCCCCTCGAACTCGGCTCCTATGGGACGTACACCAAGCCCGAAAACATCGTTCGAAAGCTTGTCCAAAAGCATTTTGAAGCTATTTCGGCATTTTCTTAACAGGTCGATATTGAGGTCACCAGAGGTCATCGAAGTTCAAATTTGCCATTTTTAGGACTTCACTCCAGAAACCTCCAGATATCACAGGAACTATGCTAGCTAGGAACAAACGGGGAAAAAACAATGGAAAGCTCTTGAAACATTCAATCGACACGGATCGCCACGTGTCCTCAGATTTCAGCTCAGATCAATAGCTTAGGCTCCAGAGCTCATCAAATGTAAACAAAAACTATTTTTTAGCAAAAGAGTTTTCACAAATTACTTTTTACCTGAATATGATAAGGAAATAATTTTGACGTCATCGTGTTTGTCTCGTCAAGGCACTTCGAATCATATTCATAGGTTAATGATTCGAAGACCAGGTTAGTCAACTTAGATATTTGACCTCAGGTCAAGGTCAAGTGCTGACCCAATTAGGTCATGCTGGACATTGGGAGACGTGCCTCGACGAGACAAACACATCGTGGCAGTTTCACTTATCTATCTGTGTTTTGTCGAGAGTTATTGACACACAAGTGTTGGTGACCTCGGATGACTTCGGCTGACCCTGTAGGGGTCACTGAACGAAAATTGCACCTGGGTCTTCAAGAATGTCTATGATAACATGATCTAGAAGGAATTGGGCTGATATCGTGCGTATCCTCAGAATAGGAGCATTTGAATATTTCCCCATTGACTTATAATGGGTAGGTTCACGAATTGACCCGACCTTAGGTCCCCTGATATCAAACATCCGAGATATACGAATTGTAGGTACTTAGGACTTTATAAAATCCTGTAAGTACGATGTCTATCGGCCAAAAACTGTGGCTATGGGTGTGACCACAAGCTTTTTTGGTCTGGGTGACCTGACCCGAGATAAACCGAGTATTTTTTAACATAATGTGGACAATCGATGTTTGAACAGCTATGCTAAAAACGGTGGAGCTGCGGCGCCGCCGTTTTTCCGCTATCCTTGAAAAACCTGTGGGAGGGGTGGGGGGGGGGGGGGGGGGGGCGTCTAAACGCCCCCCGGCACGGCGCGGGTTAAATCAGCTATCAATGAAAAGCAAGCAAGCCAAATCCGATGCGTTTCATAATTGTGTTACACTTTTTGGAATCCCCCCCCCAACCACCCGTTCTGGATCCGCCAATGCAAAGATCCATGTGGTATTTTTATCCTGTGACCTCCACGATGTAAAATCTATTCACCCTGAGGTCATTCGTCATTTTCATCCATAACTGTTTTTACCGAACCAGTAAGGGCGCCGTAGTTGGCGATGAACGAGCGAACGCAAAGGAAATGTATGGTGAATTTCAACTGGATCAGAGAAGTAGTTTATGAGATACAAATACGTGGTGCACACGTGCGCACGTGCAGAAGCACCCCACCCCTGACATGTGAGAATGTGGCGGCTGAGAGATCCTTAACCACACTCCAAATTTGAACACAATCGGCTCAGCAGTTGCCCCCCACCCACTCCAAATTGTGTGGCGACGTTCCTGATCAACAACACCCCCCCTCTCCCCCACTCTGCCGCCAATGGGTGATGTTCAAAGGATATTAAATTCAAGATATTCCGGAAATAATGTAAAGATACTTATTTTGGCTGGGAAATACTAAAACTTAGGAATATCATGACATCTGCATTGGATTTGTATACATTTATCACCAGGTAAACATATTTTATTTTAATTGAATACCTATCAAGCGAAAAATGACCTGGAAATACTGAAATCAGGGTGGGCAACATTTCTTGACTGGGGGGGGGGGGGGGGGGGGGGGCAAAAACGGCTCACTAGGGGCATTTGCCCCCCAGTTAACATGTTAAAATAGGCCCTGACCAGAGGTCATCAAAGGTCAAATTTGTCATTTTTCCTGTTTTTAGGACATCGCTCCAGAAATTCCATATATCTCAGAAATGATACGAGTTAGAAACAAACTGAAAATGAAAACGCCAGACAGTGAAATTTACAATCGCTAAGGTGTACTCAGATTTGATGTCAGGTCAATATTTGAGGCTCCAGAGTCCAGAGGTCAAAAAGAAGAAGAAAAAATCAGTTTTTTTTGCTAAATCGTTTTTTGCTATTAACTTTTTACTTGATGCAGATAAAGGACAAAATGTTTACGCCATTGTGTTTATCTTGTCAATGCGCTTCGAATGATATACATGGTGATCTTGTTAAGTCAACTTAACAAT